>PVKB01000019.1:614529-816480 GCA_004027205.1 Ctenodactylus gundi
TAGGCTTCCATGGTCATTTGTCTCTAGGAAGTTTCTAATTTCTTTCCTAATTTCTTCTGTGACCCAGTGTTTGTTCCATCTCCGTTTGTTTGGGCTATATCTCTTATTTCTATTGTTGTTGATTTCTAGTTTCATTTACAGTGACTATGATCTGATAGTATAGACGGGATCATTTCATTTTTTATTTGCTTAAGCATGTCTTTTAGTCTAGAATAGAATTTATTTTAGAAAATTTCCATGAGTTGCTGAAAAGAATTTGCTGTTGGAGCAAGCACTTTGTAGGTATCTGTTAAGTCTTTTTTTTTTTTTCCCTATGCTATGGTTTGTGGTATGGTTCATGGTCTACTTGACCTCCTGAGAAAGAAGAGTGTTCAAGTATCCAACTGTAATTGTTCTGTTGTCTATTTGTTTTTTTCATGCACAGTAGTTTTGTTTCATAAAGTGGAGTAAGTGAAGTAAGATATTATGAACCCTCGGAAATAAATAGCATTGCTGTAACCAATAATGAACCAAAAGAGCAAGAAATCAAGAAAATAACTACATTTGTAATAATTACAAAAATTAATCTTTAGGAATGAAACTTTCCAAAGAAATAAAGAATATCTATAAAGAAAACTACAAAATCCTGTAGAAAAACTGAAGAGGACTTTGAGACACCCCATGTTCCTAGATTGGTAGAACTAATATTGTTAAAATGGTCAAACTCTTAAAACTGTTACACAAGTTTAACACAATACCAATCAAAACACCAAAGCATTGCTCGTACACTAGGAAAAAATAATTCTAAAATTTATATGGTCTGAAAAGATCAACAATTTCTAAAACAATCTTAAGTAACAAGAGAAAAATAAGACAAATCACAATTCCAGTCTTCAAGTTATTCAAAATGTACCAGTGATTGAACCTATCTGGTAGCAGCACCAAAACAGAGTGGATGACAAATGGAACAGAATTGAGGATACAGAGACACCCAGTCATCTAATTTTCCAAAAAGAAGTCAAAACCATTCACTGGTAAAATATAGTATCTTTAAAAAATGGTGTTGGGAAAACTGAATATTCACATATGGAAGAGGGAAGCTTGACTTATATCTTTCACCCTATATTAAAATCAAATAAAAATGGATCAAAAAGCTAGATATTAAAACAGGAACACAGAACCTGCTGGAAGATAAAAGAGGTAAAACTTGGTAAGCATAGAGCCAGGAAAGGACTTCATTTCAAATCACCAATTGCCTTAGAAACAGCATCAAAAATCAACAAATGGAACTACGTCAAACTAAAGAACTCTCTCAACAAAGGAAACAATCAGGAGATTGTGAAAGGACAGTTCACAGAACAGGAGAAAAATTTTACCAGCTACTCTTGAAACAGAAAATTGATAGCTAGAATACATAAAGGACTCAAAAATAAAATCTTCCAAAATAATTGACTCTATTAACAAAGGACAACTGAAAAGAAAAGTCACTCCCCCCACCCAAAAAAATGCAAAAGACCAGCAACATGTGAAAAAGAATTCATCATCTTTGGCCATCAGAGAAAGATGAATCAAAACAATTCAGATCCTATCTCACTACAGTGAGAATGGCTTTCACAAAGAACTCAAAAAAATTACCAAAAATAAAAACAAAACCCCAAATGTTGGTGAGGAAAAAGTAACACTTCTATGATGTCAACGGGGTTGTAAACTGATATGAAAACTATGGAAAACTGTCGGAAATTCCTTAGAAAGCTGGATATAGAAATCTCATTTGATCCAGTTACAGCTACCCTGGGCATCTTGCAAAGAGAGCTAAAGTCATCATAGCACAAGGACACATGCATAGTTATATTTATAGCAGCATAACTTATAATAATAGCTAAACCCTGAAAACAACCAAGATGTCCATAACAGAGGGATGGATAAAGAAAATGTGACACATACACACACACACACACACACACACACACACACAATGAAATATTATGTAGCCTTAAATACAGATATGAAATATTTGCAAGAAAATACGGTCACCTTGAGTCAATATTGTGAAATGGACCAGACACAAAAGATTAAAGATTGTACAGCGTGCCATATGAGATTGTCATAAATATGTGTATAAAAAATTTAATGTAAGAGAGCGGGTAGGAGGAGAAGAGACAGAATGCTTGGGGGAAATGAGACGAGAGAGTAGTGGGGAAGAAAAAGGGTGAGAGGGCCGGAAACAGTGGTCAAAAGGTACATATATATGTACACAAGTTCCTCAAGTTGTCATGCAAATGGATGCGTAGTGCACATATATTTAAATAAAATTGCAAGAAGAAAAACCGGGCAGTTTGATTTCCTCCCACTGTCTGTGTCTCCCGCCTTGTGGGTCTTGCTTCCAAGCTACTATGGGAGTTTCAGCAGCACAGGAGGCGTTCATTTCCATCAGCTGAGTTAGTGATTTACACTTCTGAGCCACAGGAACAGCCAACATTCTACTTGATTAAGTACAAAAATGAGATTTTTTTTCTGTTCCTCATGGAATCTCTTATTTGCTTTATTGATGATTGATATCAATATTATTTATAACCATTAGTTTTGTATTCAGTGAAAGGATCTAAATCATATTCGATAAAAGTAAAAAAAAAATAAGGAGAGTGATTATAATTCCTGCCAAAACTGCAAAAACTACAAAACTGCAGAAGCGTTTGGACTGTTTGATTTCACAGTTTAAATGGAAAGAAAAGAAGCTAATTCACCATTACTATTTTTTGTTTTTAGACTTGAGATTTACTCCAGGACCTTCCACACTGAGCTATATTGTCAACCTATTTTTATGTTTAGTTTGAGACAAGTCCTTGACACATTGCTAAGCCTTAGGCAGGGCGCAGACCAGACATCCTCCCGCCTCAGCTTTCCAGTCTGCTAGTATTTCAAGTCTGAGCCATTGGGCCTGACTCTCACTAGGAATATTAGCTGACCATTAGAAAGAAGAAAATCTATGTTCTGGTATTTGAAATCTTGGCTTCTTGTTACCTTGCAGTGAGTATATTATAATTTGTTTCATGATAGTACTCCTATTTTCTTCTATCAGTTAACTCATCACACAGTAATATAGGCACAATCCTTGAAAAAAGCATTCAATCCCGACTAACACTAAGTGTGTTGATTGGTGCTATGCAAGTGACCAGGGCAATTTCTATGGTATTTGTATTTCAAGGTAGAAATTAAATTTGCATTCATTGGTGAATAATAGCTGAGGAGACCAGGAGGCATGGGGGAATGAGAGCTTCTATATATGCCCTTCCATTGTTAGAAAGATGTCTACACAAACAATTTTCCTGCCTTGTGCCTGTTTTTCTAGTGAGTTATTGTTGTGTACCTGCAGATCACTCAAATCTCAAAAGCAAAGTTTCAGAGCCATTGTTTTGTGGCCATTTTGGAAAACATTTGGCCGTATCATACACTGGCAAATTCACGCCTCCTCTCTTCCCACCCCCAGATATAATTACCTCATTGCTAATTATAACTACTGTACTTTAAACTCTTATCATTCTCAGTGCAGTTATCAGTGTGCCATTTCTCACCATTGCTATAATTCCCAAAAGGCAGCTGCCAAGAAACTTCTCATTTGAGCAGAAGCCATCGGAACACAAAACTGAAATAATATTGCGTAAGTTAATTAAAAATAAACAAGATAATGCTTAACAGGGTTACAGGAGAACTTTATATACTGTCATAAGCAGATGGATATGCAGTTTTTCCAGTATAATATTAAAAGGCATATTCTGAATGTGTGCAATGGCCCGGTACCTAACACTTCATGGATCACACACTATTCTGTCATCAATTTCTTAGTTACTTAATTGATCATTTTTTTTGAATCTCCGGAAGTACATGAAGTACCACAAGCTTATAAAGCGCAGAGGTATAATTTGACATTTGGAGGGGTTAGCTTTCCCAGGCTTGTAAATTCTATCTTTACAAATTTTGTGTGGTAAACACCTTGGGAAATTACCTTTTCCCCATAACATGATTTCTTCCGTGCTCAGAGACTTCATGTGGGGCCAGATAAAAGGAGTGAACTAATTCTTTGAAGTCAGAGGATACAACCTAGACAGCCTCTCAAGAGTTCATGTGCAATACACACTATTATCTTTTAAGCAAATATATCAGGCAGATTTTTCTCAGTAATAAAAGCCCCTGTAAGCAATTAGACATTCAGGACAACCTCATCTCTCTTACAGGCTTCCCTATTTGTGGTCTGGATATTTTGCAATTGGGCAACAGGAGGAGAATGAAGAATGGGCATCATTAGATTTTAGAGAGAGAGGTTAACTATTTACCCTTCCCAAAGAACTGGAGATTCAACATCATTTCAAGGAATTTTCCCCATGTAAGGTTTCCCCATCAACAAGCCACTAAACACTGCACTCTCCACTCTAAGAATGACTCAATTATCTTCAAAAGCTGAGAGCTGGCCGCCAGAGGGATGAGGGCATGATGCTTGGGAGTCTGTTGGGAGGGACATGGAATACGCAGGTCATTCAATTCATTATTACGATCACTGACGTTTAGATTATTCCAAAATATTGATTTTCATCTACAAATATGAGGAATGTCTCAAAGCCCTGTCATACAACTACATAATGCATAAAAGTGAGGTATATATCCAAATACAAAGGACTATAAATTGAAACACAAAATGAAAAAAATTCTCATTCGAAATATAGAAGAAACAATAAACTACCTTCAGACCTTCAGGAAATACCGTTAATAACATAAAATAAGTTTTGTTTTTTTTTTTCTCTCTAAAGAATAGCAATTCTCTGATTGCCGGTAGCTCCTCACACGCTATTCGTCTTTGCAGGAAGTTCTCCTGAAGTTTGTCTCAGCAGGTTCTGTCTGGCATCCCGCGTACGTGCCTTCTTCAAAGCCTTACTCTTTTTTCTTCACATTCCAATAAAATGCTTCTCAATTTTTTACATTCCAACGTATCTGAATGGACATTACTTTTAATGAATCTTAAGCAGGGATTTCTAGCTCTGCAGTCCTGGCATCCGGCCCCTGCAAGGAATATTTCCCTGAGGGCTCTAGCTTTAGCTGACGGCAGGGAGGAGGGACTGTCTTCTATAAACCGCCTTTTTGCTCTGGGTAGCTCTGCAGGGCAACTTGCCCGTGCCTTTAGTCCAGTGAGTAGAGAGCTTGGGTGGTTGCCACACAGCGCTTCTCCCTGAGAGCCTTTTCCCAGAGGGAGCTGGGCCTGGGAAAGAACCAGGAGCTGAATTCCCTTCAGCTCCTACATTGTCAGCGTTTTTAAGCTTCTTTTGGTAGAAGAAACACTGCCAACCTGCCCCTTAGTCCTTTCTTCTGTTCTTATGCTAGACTACTTCCAAATATAGCGGAAGATCCCATGCCTTGGCTCGGACAGACACAGACACCTTTCAAAATTGCATTATGAGTGAGGTAATATTGGTGTGATGATTTTTACTCTCACTGTGAAACAACCATTTTCTCTCCAAAATGCTGCCTGGCATAGGTTTGCAACTCTTGGTTATACATAGGAAATAGGGCATCCAGACGTGGGCATGCACCAAGTCAGAAATGCTCGCATCCCTGCCTCTTCATTTTGTCTGTAGTTAAATAAATTAAAGGCTTTATGTAATTTAAGTATAAAAATTATACATAATCAATGCAAATTAAATATTAGAATAGTTAATATACTATATCCATGTTTGTTGTAGTAATAAATATTGACATGTATTTTATATGAAATACAGTATTTAATTTAGTTATATGATATGACATATGAAATATATTAACTATTTATATACAAAAATTTGTGTACTCACACATTTAACAAACAAAAAACCTGAACACCTATATTTAAAACCACACGCTCACACTTCTGAAGTCAAACACCATTCCATTAGGTAATCTGTTTTAAGTGACACACATTTTTCTAGACTTTTTCTGTGTAAAGGATGCACATATACAAATAGATAAAACGTTTTGAAGCTACTAGTATCATATATACTGTTCTATGTTATTCTTTAATATCATATTTTTAACATTTGAGAAATAATCATAATTTTCATTATCTTTTAACTGACTATAGGGAGTAATACAAGAAATTTCTCATTCTCTTTGTTTACGTCATCTCAGTTTAGACCTGCTTTCCCCACTAATTAAACTGCTCATGTTTTTGTAATAATAATTATTTTCTATAGGTTGCATAAGTTTTCTAAAAGTTTTAATTAAAAGCTATTTGTTGTTAAAGTGGCTTGCAATTTCCAACTGCTTGGTTTGTTTAGAGAGAGAGAAAGAGTGATATAGAGGACAAAGCAAAAGAATACAAAAAAGATTTCATGATTTCTACAATTGTGTACCTGTATAAGATATATTAGTAATAATGGAAACCTTAGAAGACCCAAGTAACTTGAAGTGACAATTGTTCTGTGCTTTTCATGGGAACATGTTTATGTTACATAAAGGTTGATTTAGTCAAAAATCCATGAACGGTATTTATAATTCATATTCTTTCTTTTTTAATAATGCTTTCCCTAAGTAAACTTGGGTAGGTTATGCAATCGATAAGTGTTTATTACATTCCGAAACAAGTTCATGCATAGTTCTAGAATTAGGGTATGCAAACATTATTAAATCTCATTCGAAGTTGCACAGTTTAAAGGGGGAGAAAAATACAAAAATAATGTTAAAAGTCATAGATAGGATATAATTGAATTACCATAAGAGATTTGGGTTATAAAAAAACAAAAGAGGTTGTAAGAAGACAAGGCATTTACTATGAATTTGGTAAATTTTAGCATTCTGTTTGATAACTGACATAAATTCTATGAGATGCAAGAAGACACAATTTGTCTTTGTGAGACCTTTGAAGGTTAGAAGGCACCAACCCATGGATCAGAGATGTACCAGGTCTATCACTGTGAACGGATGAGAAAGGTCTTTGGTTTTTTAGTTAAATTTTTTTTTTCCTTTAATACCTGGGGAATGTTATCACTAGCCTATGTCTGACTGGGGAAGCTATGAACACTATAAATTGGTAATAATGTCTTAGTTACTTTCTCATTGCTGAGACAGGATAACTGATACCCACAAGTTAAAGAAGTTTATTTTAGTTCAGAGGTCTCAGGCCTCACATTGTTGGTTGGCAGTGGTGGCCATGTTCAGCAATGTGGCAAAGGACAGCTGCTTATCGTATCCTAATCAAGGCCAGAGAGAGAAAAGGGAGACAGAGAGAGAGAAAGAGAGAGAGAGAGAGAGAGAGAGAGAGAGAGAGAGAGAGAGAGGCAGAGACAGAGACAGACAGACAGACAGACAGAGACAGACAGAGACAGAGTTAGGGCCAAGAATAAACCCTTCTAGACCATTCCTCTGATGCTGATCCTCCACCAAGCTCCTGCTTCCTACAGGCGTATAGAATCATTAGAATATTAGTCCATGTGGTCCAATTAACTCCCGTGATCCAATCAGCTTCTGAATTTACAAGACCTTGGGGAACATTTGAAACTCAGGCCATACTGGGGAGGAATGACTATATACTCATACTGTCCTGCAGTTATTTTTGAGCAAAAGGAAGTGGCAGCAACATGTGCAGTTCTAGATCTTCTCAGTCCATGAGCATCCCTCACTGGCAGCTAGATAATTCCTTCTAATGATACCAGTAAATTGAAGAGAGCAAGGAAAGGTTGAGGAATGGACGAGGTGAAACTAAAAGCATTAAATCTATAGTCATTACAAAAGGCACATTAAGATCTAGATATTCACCAACACCATCCTCTCAGACTTTACAAAAAAATTACTACATTAACCAATTTTGGAAAGATAAAGAGAGTTGAAAATATGATGTAGTAGCAAAAAGTAATAACGAGGGATAAAACAAAAATAATGATTAAAAACTAATTGAAGAAAAAGAATCCTTAAGATAAGCTGATAGCAAACATAATAAAACAGAAAACAAAGAGCTCAAAGACTGGATTTAAAATATTATAATGAGTTATTAAAATTAGATAAGAAACTGGTAAGTATTATCAAAGATAGAAAGATGAAAAGTTGGTATCAACCAATAAGTATTCAGGAGAAATTTTTATAAAATGGAAGAAAGGATTGTTTTGGGAAAAAATGTTCAATATATCTTTAGAAATCAAAATGTAAGGCCCTAAATTATAAGAATATAAAAAATACTGTAAAGTATATGTAAGGAAACTCCTCATATATACATAACAGAAAAAAGTGGATGTCACAAATGAAAGAAATAATTCAAAATATTATATATGTCTATATGCAATTAATAGTAATAGAATATCAATAAAGTTGACTGTAGTCTTATAAACAGTATTGCTGAATTGAGATAATACTGTAATACTCCTTCAAAAATGTTTTAAAATAACCTAATATTTTATTTCTAGATAATTAAAAATTTAATGGTAAGCTATATTACCAAATAGGTCAGTTCTCAATAAGAACACTACACAGAGATTTTTCTTTTACAGTTTCAGAGAAGATACACTCCAATGAGACAACAGATTAAATCAGGTAAAATGAGAAATGGCAAATTGAACAAGGCAATGATTTTTGCAAAAAGATTTCTAGTATTTCTTTAAAGTTTAAAAACAGCCCTGCGTTTCAGTTTTTCTGGATACAATATATAAACACCCAGTTACATAAATATCCAAAATAAATAAATCATCCCAACTGTACATTAGGAACAGATACCATAAGTCATATAAACAATCAATACTCTCAGTTTCCTCTGACACTCTAAGTATCTATGGAGTGTCTAAATTCAACTCCAAACATGGTACCATTGGAAAGAAGGATAGAATGTGGAATAAGCTAAAATGAACCATTTTTGTTGTCAGAGTCCAATTTCAGAAGCAGTGACATCATTCTGAAACCTACTTTTCTTGACCAATGTCGCAGTTTTACTGTACATCCCATTGTGGATTCTATCTTTGCCCCTGAATACCTTCTTTCAGGACTAGATTCTTCTATTTATTAGATTGTGTTCTATTCACTCCATTCTGGTATTTAATCCAAACTAAAATATTCATCTGCTAGGTATGAACTATTAGCCTCCTGAATAAATTTTTTGGAGTCTCATTGAATTATATTTCTTCATTCTATTCCTAATCAAATTTTCTTTCCTTTCTCCTTGCTCTGTAGTTCAGGCTGCTCCTGAACTCACTTTGTAGTCCAGGCTGGCCTTGGACTCATGGCAATCTTCATGCCTCAGCCTCCTGGAGTGCTGGGACTACAGGTGTGCACCACCACGCATTACCACGGGGATGGAATGAGCTGTTAATCATTGTGAAAACTCAAAACGACAACCATTAACTCTCCTCCCCAAAGAAAAAGTGAAGTGGCACCCAGACAGCCTCTTTTTCTTACATAACCACACACACAAAAAATGAGGCTATGACTCTCATTTTGAGATGATTCCAGGAAGAACAGTACGAATATTCTGAGACACAATGCCTTAGTGTTGTTTCTTTTGGGACCAAAGACAGAAAATGCTGTTTCCTATTTGTGAATAATCTAAACTTCCAGGACTCAAATATTATCTTGATTCAAGTGTCTGTCTTACACAACACTACTACCTGGATTGCTAGCTGAGGAGAAGATTATAAAGAGCAGATGAGAAAATACTCTAACACTGTGAGGAAGATCATGTTTGGACTAGTAAGTAGCCTTAATTAAATAAAATCTGTGGAAGACTGGCTGCTTTTAATCCTAGTAAATATTCACATATTTTTATTGGCAGATAGTTGGATGTTTTTCTACTTTGCGTATTCACTGTACATAATGAATGCATCGTATATAAAATAGGTTTTTAACTGAAGTGTGAGGAATAAATGACTATTAATCGCCTAAGGGTGAAGAGGCAGCAAACAGTCTACTCCTAAGGCACGCATGAAGAACACATATGTAATGGGAAAATCACCACAACAGGAGCTGGGCTATCTGGAATGAAGAGGCAAAGGGATGTTTTGTAAAGAATATCAATGTTTGCAGGTACATACACCTGGCTTTGAAGGCTGCACACACTGTATATCAGCTACTTTGGTCTGAATATAGTTTGATTGTGTCACCTAATAGTTTATGCATTGAAATTTATTCTCCATTGTGACGTGTTATGTTTTGAGGGTGGGAACTCGTTGCAACTGTGGTGATGGAGGTAAGTGTCATCAGGAGGTGACCGGGACTAAAGCTACTACAGCGGAGACCCATGATTGATTCTGGGTACCACTGTAAGGAGTGGGAAACACACAATTTTTTCCCCCTGTGACTTGCCACATGACATCTGTTCTGTTTCTGGAGTCTACCAATAAGAAGGTTGTACCTTGATGTGATTCCACAACCTTCTACTTCCACATTAGTAAACAAAATAATATAATTTAATAAATAATAATATAATTAATAATAATAATAAATAATAATAATAATATAATATAATTTAATAAACTTATTTTCTGTATAACTCCCCTATATTGTGGTATTGTGTTATTATCAATAGCAAATTAATTAGTACACAAGAAGAGGGAGGTCAGAAAAGTCATTTAAAAATTGGCCCTCAGTTTGTCCTTCTAATAGATGCAAAGCATTAAGTAGATATTGCCTTACAAATTGTTGTGTACTATTGTTATTTTTACACTTGTTTTCTCAATTCCAACACTTCCTCTGTACACTACAGAGGTTTCAATCATAAAATGTTCTAAATAAGGTCACAGAAAATGAAAAGAAGCCTTTGTGAGCCAGGAAGTGATTAGAAGTAAACAAAAAATAAGGTATAGAATATCAAGCAGACTGAGGCGAGTTAGACCAAGTGAACTTAAGTTAGAGAATTGGACTCAGAAAAATAATTGAATTGGAGTCAGAGATAAATTGGAAGTTGAGGAAATCAATAATAGGCAAAATTCTTTTCAAGGAAGAAAGTGAATTGCAGATCAATGTGGGAATGAGGAAAAGTAGACAGCACCCAGAGAAGCTTAGTGAATAACAGAGACACATTTACTCTCATTCCCCTAGTGGCTGAATTTGACCAAGCAACACAAGGGTCTCATTGACTACTTCATGTGGCTATGCTATTTATATGTGCAACTGAAGTCAGTGTTCTTATATTTGTCCCTCTATAGTCATTTTCATTTTAAATCCACTAATCTGTAATTTCTGAGTTATCTACCTTGTGCTAGGTGTGATGTTCTTAAATTAGTAATAATTCTCGCTCACATATTGGGTGTGAGATTAAAAAGCACAAAAAAGTGTGAATCAGTTATACATGATTAGCTCTTTAGAAAAGAATACATTAAGAGCGCATTGCGTGGATTCCAACTGTCATCAGCTGGACAAGTTGGTCTTCACGGAGACAATGAGCAAGCGTTACAGCAAATGAAGGCGTGAGGCATGCAGAAGTATCTAAGGAGATTTCAGGGAGAGAGATTATGGAAATGAGTAGAGTAGATAAGACGAGAGAACTATTATAAAACTAGATACTGCAGCATCTTGTCAGTTATCATAAAGACTTGCCATTCATTCTGCTGAAGGAGAAAATAAATTGAAGGGCTTTGAATAGGGGATGGCATCAGATGATAAATGTTTTGAAAAGATTACTCTGGTTTCTATGTTGAGAATAGTTTCCAGATGGAGGAAAGGGCAGGGAGAGAGACGGTTTGAGAAGCTGTTGCAATGTTCTAGGAAGAGGCGGTGTGGTCGGAGCCAAAGTGATAGCGCTGTAGTGTTGACAAGAGATCAGAATTTCAATGCGTGTTCAGTGTGCAACCCCGGACCGCCTGATGGCTTAGAAGTGGATGTGAAGCCGTGATAGAAATCACCGCGGCGTCTGCTCTGTTGGCCCGCGCGGCCGGGTGGATGGAATCGACTTTAGGTGAGATGTGACAGGAAACACAGACTTGGGAATTAAGTTTCCAAATTTTGTTTTGGAAATATTAAATTTGAGATATGTATTAAATGCTCAAGGGAGCTATTAAGTAGGAGGTTGAAAACACAAGTCATGAGTTCAGAATAGCAGTTAAGAATGGGATATAAAGTTTGGAATTACACATTTTAAATAATAGCACCAAGGAGTGTGGAAGGAATAGCAGCACAGAGGTGTGGGACTCTTCATTTCCATGTTCAGAGGTTAGGGAAGAAAGTAAGATCCGAATTCAAGTGAGGAATGAGCTTTCCAGAGGAAGTCGTCTCCTGTTGCTGAGATGCCCTGTGGAGTTGGAGGGGCAACCCAGAACGGACCTGAGGAGTCAGGGCAGCAGATCCGCTGGCAATCTCCACAAAGGTAGTTTCAGTGGAGGTCGGGGAAAGGGCAAAATCACATTTAGGCTGTACTTATTAAAGTTAAACCTATATATAAGTTAGGTGGCTACTTTTTCCCAGTTTACATTTGACTTAATATACAGTAGTAAAGTAGGCAATACCCACCAAACTGTACCAAGAAAAATGGATGGAAAAATCTATTTCTCCCTCAGGTTTAAAATTCTATTTTAAGTTTTTTCTTAATATTCAATTTAATTTCTATCCATTTTTATTAATTTTTAAATGGCAATTGGGGTAGAGTACGAAGCTCCTTTAAAGAGAAAAGGGACCCGAGACTGTCTAATTACATCAAACCACTGGGGAGCTGGAGTTTTTAGTCCAAAATT
This sequence comes from Ctenodactylus gundi, assembly GCA_004027205.1. Lineage (NCBI taxonomy): Eukaryota > Metazoa > Chordata > Mammalia > Rodentia > Ctenodactylidae > Ctenodactylus > Ctenodactylus gundi. The sequence continues at coordinate 627,174 of PVKB01000019.1, forward strand.
TTAAAGAAACTGATTTTCAAAAAGAAGTGGAAAAACATACTTTTACACAAGGATGAGATTTTAACTTGAAGCTCTAATTTCTGGCAACATGGCTCAGTAAATACCCTTGGTCATGACCATCCATACAGGCTATCACCTTCTTCTCCAACTGCTTCTTAGAACCTAAAATGGTAAAGAATATCAAGAAAGTCTATAGGTAATTTTAATTTTCTCCATTGTTTGACATATGTGTATGAACTTAAAAAATTTATTGATAGTGATTAGAATTGAGTCACAGCCTCTCATTTTTTCTTGTTTACAATCTTATCATTTTTGATCATTTTAGGGCTTTGTTTCCCTAAAAAAAAAATTTTGTTTCAGTGTTCACATATACTACCTCATTTCTTTTGTTTTTCCCCTCCCCTCTACTACCTCATTTCTTAACATGTATTTTTCCTTCTGAAATTCCAGCAGGCCAAAAAAAAAAAAAAAATCACACTCTACTTTTATCCTACATTCCTGAATTCTAAGTTTCCTTTCAGCATCTTTGAAATTGCCCAATTCTATGTAGGCTAATAAGCCCTTGGTATTGTTTTCTTTCATTTCTACAAGACCAATCATTATCTTAGGTTGTATGTGTGTGAGTGTGTCTGAGTGTGTTTTCCCTTTGGACTGATAAGCAGAACTTGGTTGGTTCACTACAACATTATCAACATAGTAAGTTTTATGTTACAGCTTTGTCACTTAATGACCGGAAACAGGCTACATTTTGGTGAAGTAACATTTTCTCTTGACAGTGGTCTCAAGCTATTGGCCTCATTAGCATGATTGTTTTTGGAGGATGATTTGACAATAAAATATTAAAAGTCACATTAAGATCACTGAATCATAGGACTTGAATGTTGCCAGGGATTTTTGATGTCCTCAACTTCAGTGTCACTCAGTTTATCAGTAAGGAAATTCAGGCCCCAAGGTGTCAATGACTTGTGAGAGGTTAATAAAAAGCACTTGGCAACTTTTAGTAACTTATTTTGTATTCTTTCCAGTGGTTTAGATATTCTGGTTCCTGCCCAGGCTTATAAAAATAGAAACGCTTTACTCCTCTGAAAGAGTACATAGCCTTTTTAAACATTATAAACATTGTAATAATGTTAATAATTTTTCTTCTAGGACATATGTAATATATTTCATGGATATTTGCTTAAGTATTGTTAGGGTGTGCAATCTTATTTTAGAAAGGCCTTACTGGGCAGTTTCAGACAAGTAAGAATGTACTGTTACTTTCAGCCACCATGGAAAATGGGAGCGAAGTTGGTCCAGCAAAACTTCTCTAGTTTCAGCAAGTAAGGGGTTTCTTTTCCTACTTTCTGCCTGCTTGAATTACAAACGACTCCTTGAAGCATCTGTTTTCACTAAATTTGACAGCCAGGAAGGAAGGTTCACAGTTTCAGCAGCTGTTATTTGTTTTTTTCATTTAGTGAGATGAGCAGTAAGACCACAGTGTCTAGAAATTTGTTTGATTACTCAGCAGGACAGTAGGAGCTAAGGCAGAATGATGGCGGATAGTGCCAGAGAGGAAGAAGAGAGACAAGCCGACTTCAGAAAGGCTTGGCTTGGTAGGCAAGATCTGAAAATAACATCGCACTAATGACAGGCTGGCTGAACGGGAAGACTATTGATACAAAACAGCTGATGATGTCAAGGACTGATTCGAGGACACACACACACACACGCACATGAGAGAGAGAGAGAGAGAGAGAGAGAGAAAGAGACAGAGGGAGAGAGAGAGAGAGAGAGAGGAAGAGAAAGACAGAGAGTCAGACACTGTTTTTACTCAAGCAGGTTTTAGTACTATTGAACGTGAGTTCACAATGTTACTGCCTAACTAACTCATAATGTCCTGTCTCTTGATTTACTTGTTGCCTAGACTAACAGGTGATGAAAAAGACAATTTTGAAATTATAGCATGAACAATGAGTACTGAAGGGAGTTGAGAAAAAGAAGATAAATGGAAAAAACAGATGTCAAAATCAGAAAAGTGAGAGGTAATAAATAAACTAGAAAAAAGTGTAGCCCAGAGCCGGTGAGCGCTACCACAACAAAGCACGTGCCCGATACCATGTGACATGTGGGGACTAGTATTCTGTTCCTCACGAGCAGGGAGCCGGGACTGCAAAGTCACCAAGTTGGTTCCTGTGCTGATGCTCATGTCGTGGGACAGGGCGGTGCGCACACTTCTGTGCGGGTGAGAAGAGTTGCGGAGCATTCAAAACAGATAATGGAAAGGGCCAATGGCCGACATGGAAAACCCATGAGGAAAACGGTAAGTCCTGAAGATGCGACTACAGGTTACATGAAGCTACAGCTTGTGAACACTATTGTTGACATTATAACTAGACACGAAGCAACTGGTGATTCTTTGCAGACATGGAGTTGGGAATACTCAGTCACAATTCAAAGAGTGCGGAAAGGAGTCTGTTCTAGCCTCATCAGCTGCTGTGACAGAACAGCACAGAGGGAGAGAATTAGAAGCAACGGCAATTTATGTCTCACAGTTCTGAAGTCTGAAAAGTTCACACAGCATCAAACTTTGCCAGTTCAGTGTGCGGTGACGGCCGGCCCGGCGACGGGCAGCTTTCTCTGTGTTGTGTTCCTCATAGCAGAAGGTGCGGGGTGTCCTCAGATCTCCTCCGTAGCCACACCCACCTCTTCCATAGGGGCTTTGCCTTTATGACCTAATTAGTTCCCAGAAACCCCATTTCACCGATGTCCTTGAGGTTTTCATTTTATTTTTTACCTTTTTGTCTTTGCTCTTGATTTTAATAAAGCTGTTGGCACGAGCCAGGAAATTCTTGTTTTAATGGAAACACAGTGCAGTTGATTTCTTTGCTTCTTTACAATGTGGATAATCTTTCATTTGGTGTTCATCAACATGGCTTTTTAATTACCATTTGAGATTTCATCAGTGTCAACTTTCTTATTCATGTTTTACATATTCTTTAAGAAGATTGAGACTTGTCTACTCTTTACATTTAAAGCCCCAGCAGAGCAACCTTAGTGGCTTGTTTATAGAAATCCAGTCTTTTTCTAGCATAAACCTCTTTTTTGGGGTCTAGTATAGAGTTCTAAAGTCACTTTTGTATTTTCCAGTACATCATAAATCAGCATATCCATTTAATCCTAATTTCTGTGTCAGCTCATACTGGTTTCTTCCATAGATTAGGTAGCTTAAAAATTATAGATATTTATTTTTTCTCGTTCTGGAGGTTAGGAATCCCATGATTAAGGCATGCTCAGGTTCTGGTGAACCCGTGCCTCCTGATCCATACATGGGCAACTTTATTTCCACTTCATCTTTTTTTTTGCATGAGAGTCATATACCAAAGCAAAAAAAATTGTATATGAATTTTTAAGTGGAAAAGTAAAGTAGTTTTAGGCTATGGCATCTTTTTATTGGTCTTTTTATTAAAACTTTTAAAAGAAACATTTTCTGTCAAAGGAGATATCTTTATCTTCCTAATGGGTCACACTGACCCTAAATTATTTATACTCTGGAGAACAAAAGAGTATTTGATGCCATTTATAGAAAATTGTAGAACTTTCCTGTTGCTTTGTTCTTAATAGGTCTTGAACATAAAAGAACTCCAAGACAATGCAGAGTTTGAAAACTTAGTTTTTGGTAATAAGAATACTACTGTGCCACTTCTGAGGAGAGAAAGATACATAACCCATGTTTTACCTGTTCTTGATTTTCTTTTGGCAAAATTCAACTTATTGGTAAGTTAAACTGATAAACCAGGAGAAACTTTTTTCTTCCTCTTCAAATTTTACTATTGTGAGTAAAATAAATTAATATTCAAAGGTCACCCTAAATAAAGTAGAACTACAATTTTATTAGAGAATTTATACTGACAAAATAAATAGATGGGAAGTTTAATAGGGAAATGTTGAGAAGGCAATTATGTTTTCATTTAGATTGACATTTATGAAGATAGAATGATAGAATTTGTGATATTAATAAATATGTAAAAATTGATGTAGAAAACTTGGTGTAGATAGGGATCTTGAATTTTTAAGTTCTGAAAAAGACATATCCCACAATTTGTCAATAAGAAATAATCTTTTGTGAATTGTGCAAAATGTTCAAAAGATACAACATCTGGCAGGAAAGAGAAATTCGATGAGTTTATAATCATTTCCAAATCGCATGTGAAGTGTTATTTACAAGCTTGGATTTTTGTTTGGATTCTGGATGAGCTAACAAGATCACATTACCATTACATTTAAAAATTGTCTTATTTTTACATCAAGAGATACAGACTTTTGCCTTTGAAAAGATAAAATCTCAATATAAAGACACAGCATGAATAAGAGTACTCAGGGCATTGTAAGAGTTTTACTTATAATAATTCTCAAGAGCACTGTTCCTAGGCCAAGGACGTTGACTTACTTAATTGGAGTTTGTGTTTATCATTCCTGTCCTTGCTGCAGGAGTGATTCTTCTGTAAGAAGATGGTGCGTACACCATTGTAATTTATGTTGTAGCAATGACAGGGTCTGATCATTTTGTTTTTGCTTCCTAAGTATATTTTAACTATTCCGGACCTTTGTCCTCACTACTCAGCCCAGTTTGGCCTTTGGTCTGTGCAATGTCCTTGTGGTGATTTTTTTTTTTAACTTTCAATTCTAGGATTGACATATCTTCTTGTCTACATACCTCTTTTGTATATGCACCTACTTATCTTTCTACCAGTAATCCACCCATCCATCTGTCTGTCTGTCTGTCTATCTATTGAAGAAATGTATAAGAACAATTCTAAAGCTCTTCTCTTTCTTTTCTTTTTAAACTTGTAATATAGAGGTGTGAACCCAGGTCCTTTGCACTGAACTTTATTCCATCTCTTACATCATTTTGTGACAGGGACTTGCTAAATTGTTAAATTGTCTCAGACTTGAAATCCTCTTGCCTCAGACTCTCAAAGTTCTGTGATAATAGGCAAGATTACTTCTAGTGATAAGATCATAAATAGTGTGTGTGCATGCGTGTGTGTGTTTATGTGTGTGCATGTGTGAGTTTCCTCATTTTTATCATGCCCTTTACTGATCTTGAATTTATTTTCTTAATATATAAAATTATAGTTTTGATTATCTGCATTGTCTAAGTCTAAAAACTTTCAATCATTATTTAGTCATATTAACTCAAATTTATAGGTCAAATTTTTAGTATTATATGAGTTATATTATGTCAGTTCATAATGAAATAATAGTCTTAAAAGATCAATAATTTCCTGTGAAAATGTTTACTTTTGCTTGTAAAAAATTATTGTCCAAAGGGTTTTATGAGTCTGTACTCAATATTGTATTGAAAAATGAAGTCACAGAGTTGAATCTCAATGAATCTTTATGGACTAAAACACATTTATGAATGGAAAGCCCATCCTCCTTATTGTTATTATTATTATTTATTATTATTTAGCAAACTCTAAAGCCTCTCATGAAGACATTACTTCCAGTCACGAGACCCACCACCCTCCTATCCAGAACTAATCTTAACTACCTTCCAAAAAAGCCAACTCCTGAAAATTTCAGTTTAGGTAAAAAAGAGTTCAATAGATGAATTTGGAAGGGATTGGAGTAGGAAAGTAAACATTTATTCTGGATCACAGAGCATAACTCAAATAGTATATTCCTGGATGAAAAAGCCAACTAGAAATCCTGTGAGACACTAATAATTGTTAATACAGTAAACATTTGTAAATTGTAATAATATAAAACCCTAGTAGGCATCACCAATGAAGTTTAGTGGCTTTTTGGTAAAACTTAATGCAATTAGATAAGTCATGATATGGTATATAATACAACTAGGTGATAATTGTACACATAATAGAACTGACATATTCATCAAAAGAAAATCAAGGATTGTAGCAGTGGTGCAGTGGTTAAAGCGCTTGCCTAGCAAGTGTGCAGTCTGAGTTTGATTTCCCAGCACCACATAAATGGCGCATGGAGCCCCAAGCCTGTAATCCCAGCCTTAGGGAGGTTAAAACAGAAGGATTGAGAAAAGTCCAAGGTCTGGCTACACAGTCAGTTCAGGACCAGCCTAGAATACAGAGCAAGATCCCAACTCAGAAAAACATATTCTATTAAAAATACAAATAAAAATCAATTATCCCATCATTCATATAAAATAATAGGGATTACATAAGGAAGCTTTCTGAAGGTTCCTCGAATCTACTTGTCTTGTGAACACTGCTATTTTCCTCTGCATTTACACATGTGTGCTTCTTTAAAAATACAAGTTTTCACTGGGCCTGAAGAAATCATGTTTACAAGTGAATAAAGAGGATATGATATACATGGGTGTCCTCTCAAATTATAACAGAGATTTCTTGCAGTAGAAGTTACAAAAGTTTTATTTGTAAGCCTGATACGTGTTGAGTGTTTTGAGAGATCCCATTAATCTTTTACTTCTAAGAAACAAGTAAGTGGCTAAACATCTTAAATATCGGTTTATTGTTGAGTACATGATTAGATTCTTATCAAAAACACATGAAAGTTTGGCACCTATAGAATACTAGGAAAATATTATGGATTTAAGTGGCAAATGTTTCCTGTATTTCAGTTTGGTTTAAATGAAATCTTGCTGAGACTTCTGCTTAAAACCGTGTTGTTAATCAGTCATTAATATACCTAGTGGCTGCAGATATAATTCAGCAGTTAAAGCACTTGCCTAACAAGTACAAGGTCCTGTGTTCAATTCCCCAGCAGCGCACAAGCTGGACATGCTGCCACATGCCTAGAGTTTCAGCACACAGGAGGCTGAGGTAGGAGGATAGCCATGAGTTTGAGGCCAGCCTGGGCTGCTTAGAGAGTTCAGGGTAACACTGGACTACAGACTGAGATCCTTCTTCAGAAAAACAAAGCAAACTAAAACAACCTGCCTCCCTACATGTTAATATATATTTTGTAATCTCATCCACTTTATGTCTCAAACAAATGGAGGTGCTTAATGAAATAGAAAGTTATCCCATAAATAGGAGAAAGAATTAATATTGGTAAATGACTGATGATCTTAGCGTGTCTCTCTATCCAAAGCTGTTTATCCTAAACACATAGACATATGTACACATCCTACCTACATCACCATCCCATATACATATCATAAAGTACAGTAAATATGTACCAAGAAATGAATCCTTCATGTCATATGTGCATATAATTACTCAATACAAATATATTTCTCTTTAAAATAACCATCCATGTAAAATTCTTTAATATCTGTCTCTTCTATAGATTTAAACATTATTACTAGCATTATGTTTGATTTGGGGAAAGTAAATGTATTTCTATTATAAATATTAAAAATATTAACACCAAGAATATTTGTCCAGGAAGAACCTTTGTTTACACATTGAAAATTAGAGCTTACCTGAAGTTAATGTCAGTGTAATTGAAGTGACATCTTTTGAAGACAGAGAAGGCATTGATAAAATAATTCTTGAAATAAGTATTCTATATGAAAGACAGAGTGATCTATAAATATATTCTGGCATTTATAATAATAATAGATAAACAATTGTTGCTGTAGGACTTGTGCTGAGATCTTCCCTAAGATTTTAAAACACTCAAATGGTACTCTATATATGTGTGTGCGTGTATTTGTGTGTGTGAGCACGCGCACGTGCACATGTATGTGTGCATCTGGTTTTACAAAGTATTTAGTAATCAGATTCATGGAAGAAAGATCATAGTGTAAAAATGCAAACTACTATGCTTCTTTTTCTTCATTTCTAAGTCTATTTTGTTTTATAATAAAATAATTATATAAAGATATTTTTTGTGTTTCATAACTTCTGTTAGCTCTCATATTCTATTTGTGTCTTACTATTTAAATTTCATTTCTTGTATACAACTGGTAGCTGAGTTTTGTGTCACACTATACTCTTTGCTAAGTAGTGGCTCAAATCATTTAGCATTTAAAGTAAGAATTGATGTACTGAGCTGCTCTCTGTTCATTTCAAGAGAATTAATGGAGAAGACAGTCCATCACTTCTTTGATTTTTATGTATGTCCACATCTGAAAGCTTCTATGAAAATTATAGACTGCATTTCAGCTAGTAACAATTTATTGTCAGAATTTTTAATTAAAAAATAATAAAATTCCAGAACTGCATCTACTTACTCGTAGGCTGTCATATCACTTTCCTACATATACCACGAGGTCAAAATATACTATCATTACATTTTCATTACTATTACTTCAAACAATCAAAATAGTTCACATAAAATAATATCCAATATACACCTTACATTGTAGACAAGCATATAAAATATGCATACTGTGGAGACAAAATAATAATTCCAAAAGAGACACCCACATGCTAATTCCCCAAACATGGGAACATATTAAATTATCTAGCCAACAAAAATTAAGACAACTAACTACTATTTTTGGAAGTTGCATTCACTTCACAATTTGTGGCAAAATTTAATTAGAACATTGTGAGATAGGGGCTCCAGGTAATAGTTAAGTTGTGAAAGTAAGATCATTTCTTAAGGAGGCAGAAACAAATTATTGTCTGGGAAACAGAGAAAGTCTTACCAGATGCTGAACCTGCTTGTGGGTGAACTCAGCCTCCAAACTATGAGAAATTAATTTGTGTTCTGTATAAAATTGCTTTGTGATATTTTGTTATAGCAGCACAAACAGACCAGCGCAGAAGTTGACACTGATACATTAGATGTTGCTCTAAATGTGCCTAAAATAACTTTGCAATTGGGTAATGAGTAGAGCCTGTATGGGAAAGAGTGGTCCATTGCAGACTGAGAGGAGAGTTGTTATGTAGAGCCTCAGAATTATTGTAAATCGGGTGAGTAATCATGGTTGAAAGGTTGATAGAAACAGTAAGGCCCATTCTAAAGAATTACTAGATAAAAGTAAATATTTTATTGAACCTTCGAGAAAAAACTCTCCTTGTCACAAAATCATAGCGAACATGAGTGAGTTGTGTCTATGCTCTAGAGTTTTGTGGTGGTCAGAACCCTGCTATTTGTAATTGAAACCTCTAAGCATAATGTTCAGGAGCTCCATAACTTCTTTATTGCTTAGCATAAAATTTAAGAGGAAAAAATGATATACTGATGGAATTTATGACTAAATTTAAATCGTAACTTAGAAATAGAAATGTTTTATATCCCTGGCTAGATATTAAGGAACGCAAACCATTATCAGAAGAAAACACCAAGGATATGGCCAAACATATGACAGAGATTAGTAGGGAAGCTAGAAGATAGATGTTACTTGTCAGGGCAAAACAAGAACTAGCCAAAAGATTTTTTTGAAATTTCTGAGGATGATACTACCTCTTGAGGTACGATGTCAGACTTTGACTGTAGAACAGTCTTAGGGGAGGGCTCCTAGAATATCTCTGGTCTTTTGGAGCTCTCTGCCCAGGGCCAACTCAAGTTTCTGCTCTCACATTCCTTCTCTCACAGTCCCAGTGCTACATCAGGGCCTGTTTGTCACAGAAAGGGTTGAAGAAGATCCCCTTGAAGACGAGATCAGGTAGACTTCTGAGCTGTCATCAAACAAAGCATTTTAGGACACACCAGTGAAAGGCATAGGTAGATTTACTAAACAGAATCAAAGAAAGACACACTTAAAGGAAACAGTAAGAGTATCTAAAGAGGAAAATGTATGGCCTAGGGTTGGGATATATATATGTGTGTGTGTGTGTGTGTGTGTGTGTATGTATATATATATATATATATATATATATATATATATATATATATATATATGTAGTCTTGGGTACTTTCAAAATAAATAATCTAGAATATTTATTGTTTGCATAGTGTATGATTCACCTATTGTCTATCAGGGTACTCATTGATATATGAAATCAAAGAATGACTATTAATTTTGCTAAAATGTGAACTCTTTGTATATGTTTGAGGTTTGAAAATATGGTCTCCAATCATTAGTGCTGTTTCCTTGAGAGTGGAAGTCTGTGAAATTTGCAGATCTATAACTTCAGAATAAGAACATACGCCAAATTTATGGTCTTATTTTATATTTACATTTTTTAAAATGAAAAGCTTGGAAGGAAAATAGACCTGGAATGAAATATGTATTATAAGTTTGGATAACTTTGACTAGATCTTGAAACTATAAATTTTTAAAAACAATAAAAATTTAAAGATATAAATTTCCTGTCTGCTTCCAACACATCTTAATTTCTTCTCTCCCTCCTCAGGCTCTGACTCAAGTGGACTCATGTGCCTTGGGCTGCCATGCCAGAGGGCACAGAAATTAACTGCTGGGTGGCCTTCAAGGTCCTAAATCTACAGGTACACAGAGTAGAAGAGCTCTGGGAGGCATGGCTGCCTCTTCTTAACTTTAAATGATGTTTTACAGATATCGAGATCCAGGCAGAAAATAGCTGTAGGGGTGAAACAATCACATGGAGCCTCCACCAAATAAGAGCTTAGCACTGAGTAGGAACTGGACCATTCTCAAGGTGAATGATGTGTGTAGATCTACTATCAGGCAGTGTCACACTGGGAGAACTTTAGATACCTGACTGCAACCATCACGGCCATGGGCCTGAGTGTGTTCAGACAGCAGAATATGATATTGGAGGTTATTTTTAAGACCTTAGTTTTAGTGTCATTGGCCTTATTTGCTTTTAGGCTTAATTGAGACTTTTTCCCCCTCTTCTTGTCCTTCCTTCTGAAAGGGTAGATCTTTCTCCCCCATTTTATTGATATGTACACGTGCAGAATTTAAGGTTTACAATGGACTTGAGCATTTTGTGCACATACTTTCCTTGCCAAAGTGACAAGGGTTTTCCTGCTCTCCTTCTGTCCCTCTCCCTACCCTCCCTTCTCTCCCTTCACCCCCCTCATCCCCCTCTTTCCCTTTGTCTTTAGTTTAAAGTTCCATGAGATGGTTGTGGTCTGGGTCTCTCATATCAGAGAGACCATCCGATGTTTCACCTTCTGCTTCTGACTCACTTCACTAAGCATGATGTTCTCAAGTTTCTTCCATTTGCCTGTGAAAAGCTCCATGCTGTTGGACCTTCCAGATACGTAGTATTCCATTGTTTATAAGGTTATATCTTGAGTCTGTTTCATCAGGATATTTTGGAAGCACGTGACTTGTTCGATTTCCTAGATATTTCGTGAAGGGAATTGTGCTTCCAAAATATTTACAGTCCCTTCTATATCTGATTTAGATTATATTTAGATGAGGTTCTGGACATTAGCTGTTGAGTTGATACTGCACTGAATTAAGCCTTTTTGAGCTATTGGGATGAAATGAGTGCATTTTGTATATGAGGAAGAGAGGAAGACACCAACATGGGGAGGCCAAAATCTGATGCTAGGGTTGGAAGTTTTGGGTCTTCTCCAAAGCAATTCCTATTCAGGCTTACTTCCTAGTGCAACAGGTGCAAAGTCAAGACAGTACAACATAAAGCTTTGTTAGATAATGACATTGTGAAAGCTTTGTCCTTATTAATGTAAATGCCATGCTTTTCCTTTTTAGCCTCTGTCCTCACCACATGAGGACCCAGCAATTGTCCCTCCAGAGAATGTGGCAAAATAAAAAAAAAGATTGGAGAAAAAAATCTCTTCTTTAACAGTCTGTGAAAATTGATTACTCACATGGAAAAGAATGCAGATTCCCATTTTTTAAAGTATGAACAAAGTTAAATCAAATAAGTCAAATACATAAATATTAAAATAGAAACACTGCCAAAGATAAAATAGGTATAACTATTGAAAACATATGCAGGGACTTTCAGAACGTCAGTTGTACAGGAGCTAATACCAAGAACGAACACAAAGGATTATAGCAAAAAAGAAACAGCTAAAAATTCAGCCAATAGAGTGAATACCAGAGTGATAGGATGAGGACATTTCCTTTCCCAGGTGCTTCTCAGACTGAAGGCTAGTATCTGGAACATACAAAGAACTGAAGAAAAAAAAATCTGAACTTCCCAAAGTAAAGAGAAAATTTTAAAAAATGGGAAATTTAAGCAAGTGGACACTTCTCAGAAGAAGAAATACAAATGGCTGACAAATACACACAAAAATGTTGGGCATCTTTGGCCATTTGAGAAATGAAAATCATGGTGAGATTCCATCTTACTCCAGTGAGAATGGCTTTTATGAAGAACTCAGAAAACAACAAATACTGGTGAGGCTGAAAAAGGAACCTTTCTGCATTTATGGTGGGAATACAAACTGATTCTATCACTATGGAAATAGAGAGTTTGTTCAAAAAAAACTGAAAAAAATATAAACTCCCATTTTATCAGCTACACTTCTTCTGAGTACCTTTTTGAAAGATTAAAGGCATCATATAACACTGGTACACGCAGAGCCATATTCATAGTAGCATAATTCAAAACATCTATATCTTGGAAGCAACCAATATGTCTGTCCATCAACAAATGAATAGTTAAAGAAACTGTGGTGTGTATACACACTGAAGTACTACTCTGCTATAAAGAAAGATAAATTTGAGTAATTTGTATGAAACCCGAAGAACCTTGAAACCATGACATTTAGCAAAATAAATCATAAATCAAACACAGAAAGTTAAATGTCACGTGGCCTGTCTACAGTGAGAGTTCCAAAGCCAAAGTAAATAAAAGAGCAAGACAAAAGAGCAAGGGTAGGAGACAGAGGGGAGGAGAGAGGGGACCTGGGGACACTGCGAGATGGGTGGGTGGGAAGGGGAAGCAGAAGGCAAAACATTTAATATGTGACACACACACGCACTGAGTTCCCAAGTTGAATGTGCATACCGTGTATCTCCAATACATACTAATAAAAAGTAATTTGGGCTAACAAAGGAAGAGGCATCCAAAACAAAATTAATAATAAAAATAAAGAAACATTTGCCTTACTCTTATTTCTTCTTTGCATTATATTAGTTTACAGTGTAGTGGAATTGATCTCACAATGAGATCATTGCATATTCGCGCTGCCTTAGTGTTCCTTTCTATATTTTAAGATATAATTAAAAAGGTTACTGCATATGTACAGAAATTAGTACATTTTTGAACTTACTGTTTTAGTTAGCAATGAATATTTAAGAGTTACTGCATAAATCAATAATATCAAATTCTTTTGGAAAGGAGAGTAAATGAAGAAAATAAATGAGTTAATTGAGAAGACTAAAGTGTTCTTACAATGGGTTTTAACAAAATTTCTACTGTTTTTGTAGAAGATCCACCAATATTTACATAACTCAGTTGCTGATTGATAGGTATTTCTTTTTCCCCAGTTGTCACACAACTGCTTCCATTAAAATTATAAAATTATTATACTGACATTTTCCGTTGCAGAGTAATTGGTTGCAGGACATATGTTAGGAGTCAAAATTGCTATTTTACCTGAAACAGCTCAACTGCTGTAGCTTGTAATATTTTACAGTGTTTTCTTTTTTTGTTTCTTTCTTTGTTTGTTTGTTTCTTTCTTTCTTTTTTCTTTCTTTGTTTATCTTTCTCTTCTTCTCTTCTGAGCTGAAGTTTTATCATTATGCCCTTATTCCTCGGGAGATTTATAAAAATGTTCTTGTCCTGGCTTCTCCCTCTTTTCAGCCATCTCACTAGCCTACAATTCTTCAGGTGCAGCACATTGCCAGTTGGTGGAGTTAACCACCTTGCAAAAAAAAAATCTCCAAAGGATAACTACTTGACTTTTACAGTAATACAAAAAGGAAAAGGAATGTTGTTATTTTTTAACTCCTGTGGTTATTCAGAATGACAAATATTCATTTATTCAATTAATTTAAAAATTGTGGCATTGAGTTATATGCCAAATTAAATTTTATATTTCAAAATGGGTTCACCTTTGATCGAACACATGTACATTTTTATGTGAAGAAAATGCCTTGAAGAATGGTATCTAACAAACGTTTACCTCTAAATTCAACATTCTTACAAAAGGAAAGATACTTTAGAGGCAAGCTCTCCTTTTTTCTTTGTCTCTCCCCGGTTCGCTCTCCTAGCCGTACACAGTCTGCCAAAACTGCCTTCAAGATGCTGCTGAACAACTTTTATTTTAAAAGTCACAAGTCACACCTTTCAAAACTTGTATATACTTTTAAAGCAAATTAGTTTGAGAGGGAAAAAAATCTAATTTTCTTTGACTTTCTTTCCAGAGGCATGTTTTGGAGAGGTAAACCTCACCTCACCATCCGGCTTCTCAACTCCTGACACAAGATATCCAAGATTAATGTATTATGCATGGAACAGGTCAAAATGGCTGATCTGATTGAGCAAATAGCCCTGAAATCCTTACAAATGTAAACAACTATATCTGCATTCCTTATATTCTTTCTGTACATTGCAAATCCCCTGGCTTGTAAACCTTGAGATTTTTTTTTTTTTTTTTTTTTTTTTTTTTTTTTTTTTTTTTTTTTTTTTTTTTTTTTTTTTTTTTTTTTTTTTTTTTTTTTTTTTTTTTTTTTTTTTTGTTCCAGAGGGATCATAACGTTGCATATTGTAAAAGGGAAGAAAAGGCATTGGTAATTCCAGGGAAAAGACAGTTGATTTCTTTCTCTTCATGACATTGCTTCAGTAAGACAGAAGAGGGTTGCCTGTTGCATATTGAATAATTTTAAAAACACAGAAGTAAGACAGAAAAAGAAAGCAAATCTGTTTGAAAAGTCTGTGAAGTCGCTCGTTGCAACAGAACGTTACGATGTCTAGGCTGACTTAGTTGTACCCCAGAGCAGGAAGGGATTTATTAATATTACTGCTTCGGCTTGTGCAGGCATCCACATGTGCATTGTGATTTTACAATAAAGAGAATCTCAGCTCTGGTGTCTCCCATTAACTCTTAACTGGTGTTAACTTCCTCTTTTCTCTATTCATAGTTTATTCTGAATTAAAAATGCTGACTTTGGCGAATCCCTAAACGTACATGCTTGGGTCCAAAGTATCTGATAATACATATGTGGCTTCATAATATTTAAAAAATATAACCTTGCATAGTTTTGTGTTTTAACGTTTCCTTCTCTAGAAAACACAAACGGCGAGGCCTTGCTGTGGATTAGGTTCTAAATGCTTTTCCCCAGAAAGAGAGTGGTGTTGTTAGGAGATGGTGCAAAGTTTAGGAGGGGAGCCTTGTGGAAGGAAGTTAATTTCCCTGGGATGTGTCCTTGGCATAGGTTTGAAGACCTGGCCCTTTTTCTCTCTCTTTTTACTTCCAGGAAGCTATGGGCTTTGCTTCGCAGAGTTAACACTACCATTTTCAAATTTTTGACTTGGCAGTTGTGTGTTTGTTGTTTGTGTGCGTGATGTATGTGTGTAATATGTGTATGAGGGGCGTCTATCTATACACAACTTAAGAATATATCTAAATCATTCTATTTTTTTGGGTACGAACTTACCACAATTAACACACTGATGCACCAGAGTGCTTGAAAAACCACCTATATTTTGGTAATGGTGACATTATGTAAGTTACCTTAGAGTTTGAAATAAGAAGCTTTAAATCTGAGACCTTATTTACTAAAAGTAGTTAATATAGGTACGGAAGTTAGAAAAGCAAATTTAACCTAAGTCTTATATAATTGTTTACTATGATAATTTTTATTATGTCCCAACTTCTTATTTTGAAATTACTTCAGCTTCTTGAAACAACTGCAATTGAGTGTTACGGGAATCTCCACACGTCTCCTAATGCTAGCATCCTATGTAATTGTCTTACAGTCATTGACATCAGGAAGTTTGCAATTATTCACAGTAAGTCAGTGACCCTCCGTGTGAGAGGAGAAGATCTCTCAACCCACAGAACTCAGTGACGATAACTTACAAGTACCTGTTATCTATCACGACTAAGCCGCTCATTTTCAAGTCACATATTGAAAGCCTTTCTATATTTTCTTGGATCTAAATGAAATCAATAAAATAAATAAATTAGTAAATGAAATAAGTAAAATAAATAATTAAGAAATAAAAACTAATTGTAATTTAGGTGTCTTGCCTGCTGATTTCATGTATCATAATTTAATCAAATACTGAATATATTTTCTCCAGTATTAATTGACCACATATTATAGCCAAACTGATGAGAAAAAGGGATAAAGTGTATTCTTCATTCTTTATGGGATTATAGTTTAGTGGGTCACTAAATACGTGCTCAATATTGATTTGTGTGCAAAGTTATTTGAGCCTTCAGATACATAAAAGCAAAGAAGGAAATATATCACATGTGTTTTGTAGACATAACAATGATCTGGGAACTAAGGGGGAAGAGGAAGGTATGGGAGGCTCAAAAGGGAGATGGGAAGGGTTTGTAATTTTGACACAATATATATGTGTGCAAACTACACAAGTTCAATGTAGACATTGTGTATCGTGTGTGTGTGTGTGTGTGTGTGTGTGTGTGCACATAATACTCAAGTTCAATGTAAACGTTATGTATCACACATATATATGTGTGTGTTTTAATGAAATGAAAAAAAATATAGAAGCATTTTATTAATAAGTTATAATTTTTAAAAATATGTATTTAAAAGACAGGCTTGGGTCTACTGAATTTCAGAACAGAAAGGAGTAATTATACCAAAGGATTAAAAAAATCTTGATTTTTAGGATGAAATAAAAATAAATATTAAAAATTAGAAAAAATTAAAAATGTTTTAAGAAGTAAAAGAGAAGTTCATTCTTAAATTGCAAAAGGAATAGAAATAAAGTAACTAATCTCATATTAATAATGTATTGTATAAAATATTAATAAGATAGTGATATTATATAAATACACAAATAGCATAAATTATCTGTTTCCAAAAATATGAATATGGAGCTAAGTTATTGTTGGAATATTGGTATAATCTGGTCTCTTGCATGTAAAGTGACAACTCATTCAAACAAACTAGAAAAAGAAAATAGTGGTCACAATTTTCAATAGGTAGATTTCAAATGAGTAGAAGCCAATTAGTTATTTTCTCAAGGTGTCTTAGTGTCTTTTGTTCTGCTCTCCCACTCCTGGAACATATACCCAGATTGTCAAACTCAAATGCATTAGCTGATAAGTGATACAAAGAACATCCTCAGCTGAAGGCAAGTTCCATTGCAAGTAATGTTAGACATCTTATGCAAATGGCTGAAAAGCAAGAAATTCAGAAATAACTTTGTCTCTCTCTGTCTTCTCTTTTATTCTCTCCCATTCTGGCTTTTTCTCACTTTCTCTATTTTTTTTTTCCTAATTTCACTTAACTATCTAGAAGTACTATCAAAAGCTGGCTTCCTTTAGAAATCTCTTCTTTTTGGTGTTGTACCACAAGGCAGACAGTTTAAGAAGATGATTTTATTAGGACAAAATTAACACTTGGATCCCCTAAAAGCATCTAGCTCATGTTTTTATTTAGACAAAGTGAAAAAGACTTTCACAGCCAGGCTGTAATAGAGGAGTATAGGCAAGCGGCATCCTTTGGTGGCAAGTAATCAGTCTGAAGACATACTCAAAATTCTTATGACTACAGAAGAATAAGTTTTATACTACAAGGATGCATAACTTATACTCCTCAAGACAAAACTGAAATGTTGAAGGCCTTTTATGAAGGTATTATGGGTTGCAATATGGAAAAATTTTTCTTTGTGTTATCACCAAAATATTGCTCTGTTTCATAATAGTTTTAAGAAGTATGGCCTGTTGCAGAAATGATTAAGCTATGAAGCTCTATGACCATAAATGAATTAATACCATTATGCTTCAGAGAGCCCAGCTCTCTTGGACCTTCGTCTTTTGCAAGATATTTGTTCCTTTTAGGGCTGAGGATGTAGCTCAGGGGAAGACTGGCCCCAGGTTCTATTCCCAGTAGCAAAACCAGACAGATATACAAACAAAAAAGGATAACTTAGTGAAAACTGAAAAGTTCCAGGGAAACCTGTGAAACATTGTGGCTTGTTGCTCCATGTCTCCATATCGCTGCTGTGTGTGTTCAGTGCTGCTTTATTTGACCTCTTTAGCAACATCTGAGAGCAGCTCAGGTTTCTGCTCCAGAAGGAACAAGCAGTGAGCTGTTTCAGCATCCATGTGGTGCTAATGTTGCAGGTCTATAGAATCCAAATGGTACAGGGGCCTGACTCCCTCCATAAAGTTTTCAAATGATAATTTGCAGGGTTTCAGGTCTGGGCAGGAACATCCTGCAAGAGTGAGGCTCTCTTTATGCCAGCTGGCCAATGGGACCATTGGGCTGAGGCTATCAGAAGCAAACAACATCAAGGCAGCGCTGAGTAACAGTGGGCCAGGGACCTGATCCCAACCACAGAGATGGAGCACGGACTACATCCAACAAAACCAGGGGGACAGGGCCACCTGGCTGTCTCAAGACCTGGGACCCAAGTATCACTCTGGAGTCTCTGGAAAGTGAATATGAAGTCAAAGCCTTATGATTTTAATGTCACATGTCTTGCTGGGTTTTGGATATGTCCTCTGTGCTTCTTGTCTATTTGTTCCTTATGGAATCAGAATGTGTAATTAATTTATTAAAATATAATTGGATCAATAGAGAAATATAAATATAATAATTGAACCAATCAGTTTTATATCCAACAAAACCTACACACACACACATGCACACACACACACACACACACACACACACACTTTCACAATCTGAAACATAAATTGGGAAATATATATAAAAAATTGGCACTCAAAAGTAATCATATACCCAGTTATTTTTTCTCTATTTTTTTGGTTCTATATACTTTATGTCTCTCCATTATTCCTATCACTCATTTCTCTCTCCCTCTCTCTCTCTCTCTTCCTCTATCTATCTACCTATCAAGCTACTTATCCATCTATCATCTATGCATACCTATCACCTTTATGTGATGGTGAGGCCTAAATTCAGAGCCTTCACACTGAACTATATCTTCAGTCACTCCACACCTTTAGTTTGAGACAGTCTCACAGAAGTTTTCTCCTTTGCTTTATTTTACTCCATATATACTTTTTAACTTCTCTGTGAAAAATATAACAATATAAAGCTGTTATCTGATAAACAATTTAGATATTGATGTCTACTAATGCTCAATATTATGTAAAACATTTCTTTCTTTTTGTGTTTGTAGTAATGCTGAACTCAAATCACAAATATTTGCTGGCAAACATGAATCGAGGCCCATGGAGGCACTATTTAGTTACCATAGTGAGCAAAGCATCATTTGCTCATTTATCTATTCAGAACGATTAATTTAGCCTGAGGATAATGATAGATTCTAGATGTAATGCACACAAGATAAATGAACTTCCTACAATCAAGTAGTCCTCAGCTATTATAGCATTAGAATTATACACCAATAAGTGTACATGTAGTACAACAGAAAGAAAAAAAATAGTAATGTTTTAGGATGAAGATACAGAAATGTTGCAAGTTCTCTGGGAAAACAATACTTTCCTGAAGAAAGTGGGATTGAAGTGTGTGCATAGTGTTTCAATAAGAGCATGAAGAAAATAATGTGCCAGCGAAAAATCCATGGCATACGCGATCAGTGGAGGGGTACACAAAGAACATACAGTGGGTCTGGGGCGAAGTTCGCCAGTTAGAATGCCTGCTTAGTGCATGCGAGGCCCTGGATTCAATTTCCCAGCACCACATAAACCAGAAGTGTTGTTGTATGCCTGCAGTGTCAGCACAAAGGAAGCTGAAGTCGGAGGATTGCCATGAGATCGAAGCCAGCCTGGGCTACATGGTGAGCTCAGGACTAGCGTGGACTGCAGAGTAAGACCCTGTCTCAAAAAATAAAATAAAATAAAATAAAATAGTACAGAAGCTACAGCTCAGCAGCTGCAAGAGAATGCTAAGTTTCACTACTTTAGGGCAAGGCAGGAACTAAGGAAGGGCTGTTTTTAATCTTTCTTCAATATTTTGAGAAGAAAAATTGACTGAAATCTATAAAATGGGCATGACTGATTTTTACTTCAGCTGCCGATTAGATGATCGGGTAATTGCCAAGAGTGGAAACATGGAGACATGTCAGGAAGAAGTAATGGTAATAACAAATATAAGGAGACTCACGTGATCCAAGGGTAACAGGATGTCAAAGAAGTGGGTGGACATAAAGCAGGTGTGAATAGATTATGGAAGATGTGAACAGAGAAGCAAAGGGGGGGGGGCGCATAGTATTTGTGAAAAGTGATTAGGCAAACCACTGTGACACTTACCGAGGGTGCTGCTGGAGGAGAAGCAGTTTGGGGAAAATAAGTTTATTTAATGACATGTTTGAGGTGACGACAGGATGCACACACGATGATACAAGTACCTGTAGTTGGCTGTACTAGTAGAGTTCAGCAACGGCGGAGTTCCCACATGAGGCTGGAGAGCATCAGTATGTTAACGAAAAGTAATAAAGTCTACAATGACGAAATTTCCTACGTAGTATATGCATATTGAAAAGAGAATAATACCTTTACAATTTCATGTATATGTTGCTTGAAGGAATATTTTTTCTTGAAGGATATGGAGAGGAACTGAAAATGATAAGGAAAGAAACAGGAATATGTAATTTCATGGAAGTTAAATGCTAAAATACAAGTAATTGCACTGGGAAACTGAATGAAATGATTAATACCCAATAGAATTAGTAAGAAAATACATTCATTCTATTGACGATAAGCTCTCTTCCCTGATAGTTGTAGTCAATAGAATTACTTTTTCAATTCCAATTGATAATTGCAGTAGTTTTAAAATTTGCAACATTCTCAGAATTCATGATTAAACTTAAACCCAAAGCAAGAGTATGAAGAGACAGGGCATTTAGGAAATGACTAGATGAAACCCTCATAGATTAGATCTCTGATTTAAGGGCTTGAGGTGATAAATTCTCTCTACCTGGCCCTTCTGATCCTTCCACTGTGTGCGGATATTGTCCATATTCTCTGAAAGATATAGAAACAGCGTGCACCCCGGAAGCAGATGGCGCTTTTCCACGGATGGTGAATCTGCTAATGCCTTGATCTTGGACTTCCAAGCCTCCAGAATCGTGAGAAGTGTATTTTCATTATTTATAGATTACCCCAGACTCTGGCACTTTAATACCTCCGTATTAATGAACTAAGATGTTTGTTTATTCACCTTTGTTAAGTGACATCTGGCAACTATCAGTCACACATCAGACAATTGGTTCAGCACTGGGAGTCTGCTAGCTCACACACAAACCATTATAGCTTTTGTGAAATAATAGATAATAAATGCAAGCAAAAACTGCTTATCTCTATGTGTATGACAGATTCATAATGTCTTTTAATAAATTACACATAGACCCCACAACACAGAGGAGACACATTTTTATATGGGATTCCTTACATTTACAAGTTATATTAGGGACATTATTGCTGGCAAAAGCAAAATACTTAAAGTACAAATTGTCTCCAGAGTTAACAATATTCTAAC
This sequence comes from Ctenodactylus gundi, assembly GCA_004027205.1. Classification (NCBI taxonomy): domain Eukaryota; kingdom Metazoa; phylum Chordata; class Mammalia; order Rodentia; family Ctenodactylidae; genus Ctenodactylus; species Ctenodactylus gundi. The sequence goes on from PVKB01000019.1 coordinate 648,577, forward strand.
AACTTAGACATGACATGGTTAATAGTACTTTAACAACAACTTAGATACGATAGGCAGTCTGCAAAGTAGTTTGTTTTTTATTGACTTGTGTGTACTTGTCTGGTTGAGCTACTTTCTGTAACTGATCAAATTTTCCTTTCTCAAAAGGAGCCCTAACTGACCCATTGTGGGAAACAGAAGAGAGTTCTGACTCCAGTCTTCTGAGAACAGGATGAAATCAGCACTGGCTTAGATAGGCTCAGAGAGAATAACCCCAGGGCAGACTGCATGAAGACCCGACAAGAACAATGATGCCAGCTTTAGACTCTGCCTTTGATAGTTTGGTGACTACCTCGCAGTGTGTAATTTCCCATATTTTTGAGATATTCTGTTATCTATAAGCTGATAAGTAATCATTGTTTAGAAATTGGCTTTGATTAATTTGCATTTTGTCAAGGAAATTGTTTTCCTTTTTTCAGCAGTGAATACCAATGCTGGCTGTGTATGAGAATCAGTAGTTAAAAAATACATAGATATTCAGAAGCCATCTCTAGAAGCAAAGCTCAGTAAGATGGAGTCAGGGTGGATAAGCTGTGAGAACCTTGGGTGTAACAGGAAAGAGAGTCAGACCCACTACTCTAATTTTCAAAATGCTTCGCTAGATTTCCAAGTTCATATTTCTAGCTGGAAACCATTGGAATACTGTTAAAGCACTTGGCTAATATCATTGAAGGTGTCTGGTGGCTGTAGTGGTGGTGAAAGTCCTCTGAAGAGTTATCATTTTACACATTGCAAGCCTGCAGAGAAATACTTTCCATGATAAAAATAAAAGTAACTTTTGGCAGTAAAAATGGCTCAATCCCATCCCTTTGTGGCAAGATAATAAATCTGTATGAATTTGTCCCTGAGGAAAAATTTTCATTTTCAGAGCACTTTCCCATTTTATAATGGGGGAAAGAGCAATAAAATGCTTGTGGCAAAACAGCAATTCGGAGCTGCACTCTCTGACTTCTGTTTGAACCAAAGTTGATGGTGTCAGTGAAAATTGTCCTCTTTTGGATTCAACAAAACATGATGTTTTCATATTTATTTTCTGTTAAGACATTTCAGCTTCAGAAAAGAGAAAAAAAGCACAATCTTTTATTACCTTTCATTTTAATAAAATAATGTTAAAAGTTCATATTTACTAAGATAATCCATTGACACTTCATAATTCTTTATTATGTTGGATATGAATCCTTTATTATTTGGAAAGCCACGCAACATGATTAGCTTCATTCTAAGTGATAACTTCTCTATATAGCTTCTATATAATACTTGTAGCTGTGAACAAATTAAACTTTAACTTGCTTATTGAGTTTGGCTGATATTTTCAATTGTTTACAAATTGTTACAACACTTAGCTTGTAAGTTAAGAATCAGCAAAATCAATGGCTATTCATTGCTTGTAAAAACAGCTTCAATGACAGCTACCGCCAATCATTTACATATCATCTGCAGCTATTTTGCATCAGGAGGGTGGGAAATAGTACTTAGGAAGAACATTCAGTCTTCATTACCTTAAATATTGACTAGATGGTCTTTAGAAAATATTTTCCAACTCTTGTTTTATGTTGCTGGTAATATATCCAGTTTTAAAATTGCTTTAGCCTTAATAGATTGGTTAGATCACAGGTCTAGAGAAAGTTGGCTTTTTTTAAAGATGGCTAATTGTTTTTCTCTTTTAGATTGGTGCGAGCTTATGTTGCATAAAAATTACATTCGTCACAGAAAACTGGAACATATTCGCACATCTCATTATATTTTCCCTTATACATATATGTGTGTATACATGTATATATATATATATATATATATATATATATATATATATATGACACATAATAGAATGAGCTTGAATGCTTTGTGCACATATATATGATGTCAACATCACAATCCCTTTCCCTCCCATTTTTTTTTGGCCCTATAGCAACCTCCTCATCTCCTAGAACTTCCACTGTCACACATTTTTGGTTCTATAAAATACCTGTATTCTAGGTTTCTTATGTGAAGATTGCTTTAAAGGCTGAAAACCAATATTCCTTCTGAGCCAGTAATAGTCTTCTGGGTGTCTTTCCAAAAAGGTTGAAAGCAACGTATAACAGAGATGCATGTGTAACCATGTTTATAACAGCACAACTAACAATATCTCAATAGCTCAACTGTGGAAGATGCTGAGACATCTACCAACAGAACAATGATTCAAAAATTGTGATATATGCACACAATGAAGTACTACAGTTCCATAAAAGTCTGATAGATTTGAGTTCTCTGTAGGTGAACGGCAGCAATTTGAGACTATCATCCACAGTGAAGTGAGTGAAAAATATACCCCATTTTAATCATTCACTTCCTCCATTCCTCCCTCCTCTTCCCAATTGTCCAATCAGCTCTACAAATGAAGAGGCTATCCTGTCACTAAGCTTTTGCAAGCATAGAGCTGAAATTCCATTTATTCCACAGATCTCTTTCTGAGAAATTTTATTTCTCCTGCCTTCTAATGCTACCCATAACCCACAAGGCCTCCTGAGAGTCATTTGAGCATCATATTGTGAGCCTGCCTCAACCAAAGAATTCCCCTTTAGTAATGAAAAGGTAAGTAGATGAATCACATTCTCAGTTTTTAATTTTTCATAAAACAAATGGTCTGAGAGTTTAGATTCCAAATCTACTTCTAAAAGTTTTAAAGCACGAGACCCTACTTTTCTCAAGAATAAATGTTTGTATCTCAGAGAACCAAGGATATTTTCCTGGTTTCTTCTTGTTTCAAACAACATTTTATTCTTCTACTTACATTGGATGAATATTGGGAATAAAGTGTATCCTCTGAACAATGCACTGAAGATTATGCATATTTCCTCTTTGAACCTGACATCATTTTAAGCTAATTAGTACGAATGAGCAAATTTGTCATCATCAGTAGATCATACCTGGAACAAAAAAACAATTCACTGCACATAACTGATAGTGGGTTACACACATTCTGTCTTAGGATCAAGAAACATTTACAAATATGTCACCATTTTCAGCATGAGTATAAGGCAAAATTTGCTTGCTACATTAATTTTTACAAAGTGAATCAAGTAAAAACACCATATAACTGGACATATTGTTATCAATATAGTTCCCTCAAGTGTTAGTCAACTTAAAGTATGATAATGGGACACAGTGAGATCACGACAGGTTGTCCAGTAGTTCCTATCTATCTATCTATCTATCTATCTATCTCTATATATGTATGTATGCATATGTGTATGTGTATACATATGTATGTATGTATATATATATATATATATATATATATATATATATATATACACACACACTTACCAAAATATTATTCTATATTTATGTGCATATGTAGTATTTTCATCTTCTCTGGCTGAGTGTCTTTGATTAAAGGCTCAATCTAAAGAATCAGGAAAAGTTATTAAATATATTTTTGGACATTAATATATACATTCAGAGAAACTACAGCATACATGATAAGAAAGTAATGACCTGGAAAGTGTAGCACACATGTACTTGCCTGCTCTGAGGCCTTCCTGTGCTTATCTCCTTCATCTAAGAAATTTGACAACAGGAGCTACAACAAACGTTATTCTGTCTTAAGGACTAAATAAATATATTTGTATAAGACATTTAAAATGATACCTAGCATAGAGCACTTGCTCATAAATATAAATTGATGATGCTCTTGCTACTACTACTAATATCATTATTATTTTTTGTTAAAAAATAAAACAAGCACTAGCCATACTTCAAGATGGCATAAAATATTTGTTTGAAATAATTTAAAAGCATAAAATTATTGAACACCATTAAATAGTAAATAAGACGATATAAAAAGTAAAAATTACATTTACATCTATTATTAGATATGTATATATACAAATACATTCACATATAGTATACATTTGGAAGTGCTGATATACCTATAATGTTAGCATGCATTTAGTAACATATTTATATACTAGATGTATAACATACAAGCATATTTTCATAACAGTATAAATAAAGAATGAATACATAAGGATACATTTAGCAGCAAATGTCCAGAGCTGTGAATGGAATGATCATGGAAAAAAGAATAACAACGAAAAGAGTTTTAAGAGGCATCTGAGAGAAATGAAGGTCAAAATGTGTCAAGTATAATTTCTACAGAAAGGGAAAAGGAGAATGAGTGTTACATGGCAAAAAGAGATGTTAGAAATGGAAACTGATGGGCTGGAGAAGTGAGCGCCTGAAATAAGGAAATCAGATGAAGCCTCATTCAAGAGCTGTACCATGTAGAAGGAAGTTCACGCATAACCCAGACTATTTTATGCAAAATAGCTGACACACACGTTACACTCCCAATATGGATGCACTTTACTAGCATGTTGTTGGGTTAGAGTGTCATGTAAGAAGGTCAAGTTATTGAACCCATTCAGATAATGCTAAAAATGCACAAAAGAAGAGTGTATAAATACAAAATGAACTAAAAGGAAAAAAACCTTACTTTGTTTTCATTCTTGCAATTTAATTATAAATGTAAAATAACAAAAGTACATTTGGAAAAAATATAAATTCAATTTAATAGTACTGAAAGGAGTAAATATTTAAATTACATCTCTTTTTGGGTTCTTGAAAAAATAACAGAGAGAACATGCACCAATATAGTTAGTAAAATGCTAATGTTTAATTGATAGATGTAGGTGCCATAGGTTATTTTTGTGCCTTTAATTATTTGAAAATTAACTATTGAGCGGTAATGAACCTTTAGATTTGACAACAATAAGACGACTCTTAAAAATTTCTACAAGGAATTCTCCGTTGATTAAATGGCTAATAAAGCCCCGAATTTCCCAAAGACTTACATAAGCTGAACCATAAGGAATGTAACTTATCACTCAGTAACAGAAATAGCTCTGTAAGTCTTGCCAGGAAATGAAACAGTGGTTCCAGAAAGTCTAAGAATTTCGGTGCTGATACATAGTCCACTAAGGGTCATTTTAAGAGACATTTACAAACTTTATGTTCCACATTCAGTCTTTGCCAGCAGTTATAAAATAGTTTGATGTGGGCAATATGTAATTATGAATGCCTTCAGTGAGAACACAAATGATAAGTTAGAACAATGAACATACACACGTGGAAACTAGATAAAACAAAACCACTCAAACTCTCCTTTTTAATGCTTGAAGTCAAGCATTTATATTTTAAAAAAGACAAAAATAAAAATTAGTTTAGTTTATGGAGTGCTTCGTACATTTTCCGGTTGCAATGTGGTTCAGGTTTGATGACACAATTTTATAAGAGTCAGATTTATACAGAACCTGAGCTCAGAAAGCACATCAGGTCACTTATAGTCTAAGTCCTCTTCACCTGCCTTGTGCTGATGAAGCAGAACTCTTTAGAAGCAGAAAAGTGAGCACTGCCGTTTTAGAGGTGACACCTGTAAGTCTCAATATAGTGTTAGGAGAAAGCCCCTTTCTCTTGACTTTGGTGGCTCACAAAGGGAGTTGACTTAATTCTAAATACTTCCAGCATCAAACCAAGGCAGCCTACTTATTATTATTATAATTTTCATTATTACTGGGACAGGGTCTTGTTTTGCAGTCAGGATGTCCTTAAACTTATGGAAATCTTCTTGTGTCAGCCTCAGAAGTGCTAGTATTTCAGCTTTGCACCAATACACCCAGTTTGTGTTTTTAAATTTTTTATAAATTACATACACACAAATATTCATTGTAGAGAATTCTCACACACTCAAAATTCTTGTATCTAAAAATTCTAACTGCCCGACTCTGAAATAGCCATGAACACGGATACATAGGTATCTCAGTTCCTCCATGCTGCTGTGAAGATCTCGGTTTCCCAGAGCACTGGCTTTGGCCCTAGCTGTGGCCATGTGATTCCACCATTTTCCAGCCTCCTACCCATGATTGGACTGAGACCTGCTGAAACTGTAAGCTACAATATATCTTTCCTCCCTAAGCTGTGCGTGTTGGATATATTTTCCCAGCAAGAAAAATGTAACTCAGACAGTTATCATCCTGCTGGCAACCTTATCCCACCTTGGGTCACCGGCTTTACAGGACCTGGGTGGTGGTGGTGTTGGCTGGAAAGGGAAGGTAGTAATCAAAGCCAAAGAATGAAGAGGAGATGGAAAGAACAGGGTATGGTCTGTGTATAATGGCCAAAAACAAAGTTTACAGTTAGCCTGAAAGTGTCTTTTACTTGCCATCAAAGAAGGTGGTGGATGGAGGAGGCAAGAGAGTGAGTGGATATCTGCCTGTTTAAAGTAGTAAAATTGACCAAGTTAGGAGTACACGTATGTGCCATGGCTTGGATTTGGAAAGTCCCCCAAGGCATCATGCATTTGGATATTGTGGAATGCCTATGGAACCGCGCGCGGTTAGGCAGTGGGGCCTGCTGAAGACGGGTGAATCGTAGGTGTGTGGTGAGGACGGGCATATGGTAAATTAGAGAATACAGGAGTGTGATGGATGAGGGGCATGTAGCAGATTATCTGCGTGTAGATTGTGGGTGTGTGTCACATCATGGGGCACAGTACCTAAAAGGGATGGACCCTCGGGACATAACCCAGAAGAAGCAGAACCCTGAGGCTTGGCCCAGAAGGGGTGGATCACTGGGACATGACCTGGAAGAACAGATGCTACTTCTACCTTCTTCCCTCACTTGGCTCCCCGTCTGTCATGCCAAGAAGAGATTTTCTCCTTTGGGGCTCTCCCATGCGCTTCTATCACTGCCAGCCACCCATGTGTGGCCTGTGACCTTCTAAAACTTCTAAACCCTTCCTCCCTTTAATTGTGAATGTTATGTATTCTGTTCCAGGAATGAGAAAGTAATTAAGAGAATGCGTCCCCCAGCTGGTCTTCATTCCACAGAGCCAATGACTGAAACACGACAAAGCAAGATGACTAGATGCTCCCTAGAACCCTAACTCCCCAGGCAGGTCCAATGAATATGGCAGGAATGGAATTCATGGGTATAGAAGTGAAAAAAATGTCCAAAACCTCTGAAAAGATCTAAGAAGAGACAAATACATATCACCTTAATATTGATAGTTAATTTAATGTGGATTTAAATAGATAAAGTAATTAATAAAAGGAACAGACAGTAATTTGAAGATATGAATCAAAGCCTTACAACGTATGAATAACCATACTAGTGAGGCATAAGAAAATATGAAGTCAAGCATAAATCCATAATATAAAAAAAAAACAGTTGATAGTATTCATTGCCAGGGAAGAATTCCAGAGCTGAATAAAAGGTGAATGTCATTGATTACATATTCAGTAATAATTTAAAATTAATAAGTGTCCATAAAAGCTGGATCCAACAGTTGTTTGACAACTGAAAAATAAAAAAAAATATAAACCACAACTTTAGATTTATTGATTTAAAGAAGATGGAACAAAACGTGTAAGACACCTATTTGCCAAAATCTTAGCAGGAAATTCCTAAAGATAAGAAAAATATCAATTTTAAGGTCAAGTTTATCAAATCCTAAGTATCTATGTCCAAAAAATGGACCTTCTTGTGACACATCATAGCACAATTCCTGAGTTTCAACACAAAAAGAGATACTAAAAGTTGTCAATTGAAAAAAAAAGCAAGTAACCTATAACAACAAGTGTGTCAGAATAACAGCAGAGCATACACTTTAAAAATGAGGAGACCTGAGAGTAAAGTTTTCAAAGCTTTAAATAAAATTTCCATTCAAACTTCAATATCATGCAAAATTAGTCTTCAAAATGAATAGAATAACAAAGACTTTCCATGACAAAGAAAGCTTAAAACATTCATGGTGCATTGAAGAAACTATTTTAAGGGAATTCTGGAAAGAGGCAGGCATACCTAATTCACACAAAAAAGGCCAAAGGAAAGTATATATCTGATAGGCCTAGTAATTAAAGAAAAAGATAACAATAACAAAAAGTAATCAATGCTAGAAGTAATGGAGAGACAGAGTTCAGTAAATGCATTTCAATAGTAACTCTCAATGTTAGTGGTCTAAATTTTCTACTCAAAAGACACACACTGGCAGGTTGGATCAAAAATAAAATCCAATTTTTATGTGTCTGGTTCTTTCTTGTTTGAAAAACGTGTGACAAATAAATGGAGAAAAATGCTAACTCAAAGTAAAAGAAGGGAAAATTGTTCTTCAAGAAACTGGAGTCCAAAAGCAAGTCGAGCTTAGCTATACTTGTTTTAGACAAAATGAACTTCAAGCCAAAATTGGTCAGAGGAGATAAAGAAAACTACAATACCATACAAAAGGACCGATTCAATAAGGAGATGCAGCAATCACAAGAACTTACATAATATTTGCACAAATAAATTTGTAAAACAAAATCTACTAGATATCACAGGGCAGATATACGCCAATGGACTTCAATACTCCATTATTAAAAACTGGTCTGAGAGAAAAAAAAATCAACCAAGACTCATCAGAACAACACCATACTTTTGAACCAATGAACTTAATGGACATCTGTGAAGTGTTTCAAACACAACAAAATACCCATTTTTAAAATTCTTGGCAGAAAACAGAACTGTCTCCAAAATAGACAATAAGCTAAGCCATAAAGTGTGCTTACGTACATCTAAGGCTTAAGACAATCTTCTGCATGCTGGCACATTATAGAAAAATTAAAATGGGAGTCAATAGAATAAAAATAAAACAGAAATCATGCTTATTAAGTAACATTGCCAGTGGACTGTAGAAGAAATCAGAGAATAAATTTAAAAAGTTTTAATTGCGGTACGTTTTATCAAAACCTATGGATTACAATGCAGCCAATTTTGAGAGAAAAGTTTATTCCTGTCAATGCCAAAATAAGGTACAGCAATACTAAATCGATAAGCTTGTAATTCATCTCAAATTTTTAGAATAGATTTAACAATTCAATTCTGAAATAAGTAGAAGAAAAGAAATTATAAAGATCTGAGAAGAATTTAATGCATTTGAGATTAAAAAAGAATAAATAGATCCAAAAGTAGCTATTTTTGAGTGGATGAATAAGATTTATAAAACTCTAGGCAAATTCATTAAAAAGAAGGAAATAAAAGACCCATTTAAATGAAACTGGAAATAAAAAGGATGAAATAATAAAAGTTTTAAGTAAAATCCAGAGGATTATAAGAAACTTCCTTGCAAACTTAAACCATAATGAATTTGAAACCCTAGAAGAAATGAATAAATTTCTAGATATATACCAATTACAAATATTGAACCAAGAAGACAGAAATATCTGAATAGACTAATAATTGGTAGTGAAACATATATACAAAAAAATGACCTTTCAAAATAGGAAAGCCCGAGATTCAGTGGATTCACTGTAGAATTTTATCAGAACTGGAGGGAACATGCAAGGCCAATGCTCCCTAAACTCTTTCCTATGGTTGAAAGGGAGAATCACTGATAAACCTATTTCTGCAAACTAGCAACACCCTGATAACAAAACCAGACAAGGACACAACAGGAAAACAAACAAACAAACAAAAACAAAAACAAAACATAGAAACAACCTACAGGCCAGTTTCTTTAATTGTTATAGTCATAAAAATCCTTAACATTTGCACACAGAGTGCCATAAGTCATTAAAAAGATCCTCTCTGAGGAAATACATGCATACCCAGGTTTATAGCGGCACAACTAGTAATAGTTAAATCATGGAAGATGTTGAAACATCTGTCAACAGACCAATGGATTTTAAAAAATGTGGTATACATACACAGTGGAATACTACGCTGCCATAAAGACAGATAGAGACAGATATGAACTATTTGTAGGTAAATGGATACAATGTTAGACTATTATTCTTAGTGAAATGAATCAGACTCAGATTAAATATCACACGGTTTCTGTAATGCTAGAAAGCCAGACTATAAATAATAATAGATTTAAGTAAGTGAGATGTTGGGAGTCAGGGGTCAGGGAGGGAAGCGGGAGGGTGAGAAAGGGGACGAGGAAGGCAATGTGATGTTGTTGTGAAACACGTGTGCACAAAACTCGCAATTTTAAGGAAATCATCAGGTATTGTGTGTGTGTGTGTGTGTGTGTGTGTGTGTGTGTGTGTGTGTGTGTCTGTGTCTCTGTGTGTGGTGTGTCCTTAAAAAATGGGTAGTGCAAGCAATGATACAGAGTTGGTTTAACATGTCAATCAATAAATATACCACACAGACAGAAGCAAAGATAAAAATCACACGATCACCTCAATAGATGCAGGAAAAGCCTTTAACCCATTCCAAAGTTCATTAATTACAAAGAAAAAGATTCTTGACATAAATAGGTATGAAAAATCCTTATCTCAAACTGATAAAAAAAAACACTTGTTCCAAACCTACTACTTGCATCACACTACATGGAGAAAAACTGAGAACATTCCCTCTAAAATCAGAAAAAAAAGACAGTGTCCGCCCTCACCACTTGTGTTTAACATAGTACTCAAAACTATAAACTGCAACTAAGAAGAAAATAGGGAGAAACAAATGGGAACAGTGGAAGTCAAGTTACTCTCATTCACAGATGACTGAGTCATCTGCTTGGAAGACCAAAAACGTCCCCAGAAATCTGTTAAGACCAACGTTAGAAAAGTGTCAAGACCCAAAATCAGCACACACAAAAAAATAGTATTCCTATATATCAAAAGGTACCCATTGAGGAAGAAAGCCAGAAAAAAATCCATAGACAGTAACTTCAAGCATATAATGCAAGGAAATTCACCTAAACAAGAAAGTGAAAGACCTCTGTAACAACAAAAACAACAGACTTTGGGGACCTGGTGAAAATATCAGAAAACAAAAGATATTCCTCATTCTTGGATAGGCAGAATGAACACTGTCAAAAAGGCCCTACTCTTTAAAACTTTATATGTATTAGTGTGGTTGCAATGAAAATCACCTCAATATTATTCCCAAAACTAGAGAAAAGGGCTAAAATTCACATAGAATCAGAAGAAACCCGAAATAGCCCAATCAATATTAAGCAACAAGAGCGATACAGGTGAGATTACAGATATTAATTTATACTGCTAAGCTACAACAATAAAAACAGCATAGCACTGGCAGAAAAATAAACCTACAGATCAATGAGCTAGAATGCAAGATGCACAGGAATATCCCCTTAGCGCCTTTAGCATCCTCACTTTGGACAAAGGGAACAAAAACAGAGAAAAGATAATTTCTTTAATAAGTGCCACTTGGCAAACTGGTTTGCTGTGAGCTGAAGAATGAATCTAGACCTGTCTTTCACTATGTATTAAATTAAAATCATAATGAATCAGTGCCCTGCGTATTGGCATAGAAACAATAAGGCTGGAGGATAAAAATTGATAAAACACCTGAAGACATATGCACTGGCAAGGACACTAATTGCACAAGACATAATACAAGATAACAGATGGGATTGTATGTAATTGAAAAAAAAAAGTTCTTCACCACAAAGGAACAACCAACAGAGTAAAAAGACAACCCACAAAACAGAAAAAAAAGCCACCTACTTTTCAGACAGAATAACAAACAATAAATGTAATATAAAAACAACTAAAGAACTCCCCCCCAAAAAACCCAAACTTAATAAAATTGGCAATTACATTGACATTTCTCAAAATAAGAAGTACAAACAGTTGCTAAGTAGTGTAAAAGAGATTAGTATCTGATCATTAGAAAAATGCAAATCAAACAGCATTTAATCCTACTTTACATTAGTAGGACTGGCTACTGTCAAGAGTTCAAATGCAGCCACAGGACGGACCTGCCTGAGAGGACCATGAGATCCCCAGTGTGGGTGGGAATGTGAACTCTTACAGCTACTATGGACATCGGCAAGGAAATGGCTCAAATAACTGAAGACAGGGATTCCATGCTGCACTGCCCTCTTTTATCTCATATTTCAAGGTTCCATAATTTTCTCTGTAAAAATCTTTACTGAAAGCGTTCCCTTTAAAACTGGGAGCGAGAACAAGGATGCCATCTGTCACCTGTACTGTTCAACAAAGTCCTTGAAATTCTGGCCAGAGCTATCAGGCAAGAGAAAGAAGCAAAAGAAATACACATTGGAAAATATGACCCTTTCTGCAGATGACTTAATAACCAAATCATAATGCCAATATCCATGGAAGACTTAAAAAATTCCATCAAAATACTCTTAGAACTAATAAGCAAATTCTGCAAAGTTGTAGAATATAAAATTAGTACTCTCAAAGCTATGGCATTCATATACACCAATATGAACACAATGATAAGGAAATCATAAAGTTAACTCCATGCACAATAGCAAATAAAACGTGAATAAAATACTTACGATTAAATCTCATCAAAGAAGTTAAAGATGCATGCAAAAAATTACAGAAACTTAAAAAAATAAAGAAAATGAAAAGGCATCCCATGTTTCTAGCTGGATGGGAAGAAATAATATTGTTAAAATGGCCATACTTCTGAAATAAGGGTATATTACTAAGTCATAAGGAAGAATAAATCCAAGCCATTTGTAGAAATCTTGAGATCATAACACAGAAACTGAAATATCACATGGTTTCTTATTCTTTTATATGAGAAACTGAACCATGAATAATTTAAAGAACAAATAGAAGACAAATGTTTGAAAATAAGAGAGTTTATGTATACATATATATTCAATTCTGCAAGGTGAATATAATTTTTTGTACCAAAAGTGCATACTAATAAAAACAGTATCCCTTACAAAACTAATTCTCTAGAACGTTCTCAGTTCTAGTACAAAAAAAAAAAACTGCAAAATTTAGAAATTGTAGCATTGATATAGGAATAAAAATTAGTGCTAAATATTTGCCCTTTGACTTGCTGAATACCTATCTATCACCTATCTTTCTATCTATCTTTGTTCCATCTAGATAACATTTAAATATCAACATGAGATTTATATGTAAAATTCATTTAAGAAATTCATTATCAGTTTTCTGCAAAAGCTCATATTTGTCTGTTATCTTAAGCTAGATCTTCTGAGACAAATTATGAAGAACATTAATGAGATATTTTATTGGTAATCAGTTTTACTGAAAGGAATTGGCAAACTGGAAGCAACTGATGTTGCAAGTTACTTTTTTCCCTTTATTAAAGCCCTGTAAATCGATGTGAGGAAGAAGGACTGCTGAATGTAAGCTGAGAGGAATGTTATCCTCCGTCCAAGTAGGACCCAGTGCTCAGCCCAACAGCACTCTGCACAATATCGTACCTCACGCACTATATTTTCAATTACAACAGATGCTATAACTGGAAGGACAAAATAATCATTAATTACAAGCACTCTCCCTCAGGCTTTTGAAAATAAAATATGCACTGTAGGGAACATGTTTATGGAATCTAATCCAGTATTCATGAAGCTCAGTCGCACCAAACCTCAAATGAATGACAAAAATAAGTGTTGAGCCCATAGTAATAAATCAACACTAATGCATGTTCCTTTCTTGCTTCAGGATTAGGATATGTCTTACAAAAGTTAAAAATCAGGAACAAATTTGTCACTGGTCGTTATGGCATCAGGTTTTAAAACACTGAAGCATGGCATGCTAAATACCAAATAGTTATTAAATTTAAAATTCTGTGGGGTCTTATTTTTATGTCTTCACTTTTTATTGAGTGCCTACTCTATGTTTGGCATGATTTCAGGTTGTAGAAATATAACAGTGAAAAGAAAAAAAAATACAAAAACAAAAAAGCGAACAACACATACATATATACATTAGAAGAAACTATAAGCTTGGAAATTAAGAGTAAGTGAATTGAATGTGAAGTTCATGTTTTATTTATTAAATGGTTTTTATATTTCTTTTATGTATTAGACATTGTTGTAGGTGTTGGAGCTAGCAATGGGAGAGAGATAAACTAATTTTAAAAATTGAAGGAAATACAATAAAATTATATTAGCTTCTATTAAAAGAGAAGAGTTACATAAGAGAAAAAGAAATAATGGTACACAAGAAATATTTTCAAATATGGCAACAATGATATAAGCAAGGAGAATAAAGCAGGAAATAATTATCTGAGAAATATTAATAGCATTTATCAAATCAAAAGAGGTTTCCCTAACCATGAGGTAGAAATGAGTTTGCTAAGTTTGAGTCAAAACTATGAGCAGAGATGAGGTCAGAGTAGTGGTCAGAACAAAGAACTGCAAAGAGGAAGTCACATAGATAAGATGAGTCAGTATTTTCTGGAAAATATAAAGCTTTTGTCATAATCTTGAGAATTGCAATAGCGTCTGACTCATGCCTTGATGTCAGGTATAAGTAAAAAAAAAGTGATTGTGGAGCATTGGCTTCATGAGTGTCAGGAAATGCTTGCTAAATTGAAAATCTTGGAAATAGGATTTATTGAGGGTCCTCAAATTCATTTTAAAAACTTGGCTTTCGAAGTGAGTGAAATGGGGAACTGATTATAAAATTCTGAAAGGAGAAATTGTAGATTTTCTCTAAAGATTCTTTTTGCTTAGCCAATCGGTTGATGGAGTGTGAGGCTGAAGCCAGGGCCCTGGACAGAAGATTGCAGAGGCCACAAGGAAAGGTAGTAAGCAGGTCACTGAGAAGAGATCTGGTTCAGATGTATTTTGGAATTAGAGACAAGACAGTTTCCTGTTAAATTAGATGAAACATACAAGAGAAAGATACATACTCTAGTTTTTTTAAAATTTAATTTACCTAGGCCAATAAAAAGGTGAAATGAATTACAATAAATAGAAGAAAAATTATGAAAGCAAGTTTGAAGATAACTTAAGGATTTCTATTTTATATATGATGTCTAAGATGTGCCTAACTTAAGGCTAACTCATAAAACTGGGAGATAAAAGAAAGCTTCAGTAGTTATTAATTTGCACACAGTCATCTCAAGAAATAGAATAATTTCACTGACATACGTTCTAAATACACACACAACTTCATGTAGTAGTACTCAGTTCCTGATTTTTTAGTTTCATCATTTGGAGATGTGTATAACTCCCATTCTAAGAAACCCAATGAGTCTTTTCTAAATTCCTAAAAGGTTAATTATTATATCCAATAACATAAAATAACATCTATCAACATTGCTTCTCAGGTACATATAGTGAAGTGTGTCATTTGTCCCTTGTCAATGAATGTACTCAATCACACAACAATTCCTTCTAGGATGTCTGATGAATGATCTTATAGCTGTCTGTGATTTCATCATGTGTCTTCACTTTGACATTCCACTTTATATGACCCTATGTATTCAAACTACAAAAGTAGTTTGAAATTAGGTAGCAATTCTTATCAGGGGAGAAAGATATTTAAATATGAATAGGTGTTCACAGGGAGTGACATTAAAATCAGTCTATTGATTTGTCTTAGAACCTCAGGTTGAGCTTCCACCATTATTCTTGAAACAAACAAGGATAATTTATTATTCTTTCCCTGTCTCTGCCACACAATAATTCTACACCAGCTTAATGCTTGCTGAATTATATATGTATATTCATCTTGACTTCCTGTTTCATCTGACAAAGGGATGGTTCAATCATAACACATTAGCTTGAAACAAAGCGACCATATGGCGCACATTCTACTTTGAGATAAATAATTCTCACCAGCCTCTCAAGCTTAGTTGGTATGTTCCACATATAGCCTCTTCTTAAATTCATCTATTACATAAAGCGATGTTAAGCAGCATGGAGCAATCTACACACTGTTAATTTTAGTTCAGTCCCATAAAATAATGAAAGCCTGTGTACACAAAACCGTGATGTGAAAAGTAATGGTTCTCAGAGTTTCATGAAACAGATATTCTAGGGGATATTTCTGCTTCTATTTCCTTTATGACTTTTGGTTATTCTGAAAATAGTTGTCTGTATGATTTCTTCAAAGAACCAATGCAGGGTGTCATAATAAACTGAAAGACTTAATGAGGACCACTAGCAATGGGTCTGAACAGCCTTCTTTCAGCACTCTAGCATCCCCGCCTTACGCACATCAGAATGCAGGACATTCAGGAGTCAGAATCCGTGTCTATTTATGTTGTTTATTTAGGATCATGGATGAAAAATAAGAAATCAGTATGGCTATCAATTTTCTTTGATTTGTACTATATATATATATATATATATATATATATATATATATATATATGAGTGAGAAAGAAAATTTAGGTTCCATAAGAACCAAGATTTTAATTTCATGCTTTTCAGCTAATTCTGCTCATGATTATCTTTACAAGTTGATTTGAACTCTTTCCACTGAATTATGCATTAACACTTAAATTAATGTCTTGGTTTTATAGAGAATATTGTAGTCAGACAGACTTGAAGTTTTTTAAAAAAAAGTATTAGTCTTTAATGTTGTATTTTTTTTTCCTTAGGGGCAACCTAACATAAAGCAAGTGTTCGTTATGATTTCTTGATGTTTGTCACTTCTTTTTTTTTTTTAACTTTTTTACCCCAATTGTAATGATGCAATCCCTGATATTCATCCAAAGCATTTTCCTCTTCTTTTACATTTCAGTTTTTCTGATGAAATAACTATCTTATATTTAAAAACTTTAGCTTTTTTACCTTTTATTAAAGTATATTTGAAAAATAATATTGTGTTACTCCAAGTATACAAAACAACATATTGATTTATTTTTAGCCTGTCGTGACAATTGACATTTTAAAATGTGGACATCATCTCATGCCGTGACATTTCATGTTTATATGCTTTAAGAATGCTTAAGGCATACTGGACTAGCAAATTTCAAAGATTTAACATATTTACTATAGTCAAGATGCAATAAATTAGTTCTCATATAAATTACACATTTTATTACTGTGAGTTTGCATGTTTGAATCAACATGCCCCAAATTTCATACTCCTTGTTCTTCTGAGAAATACCCTTCTACACTCTGATTCTCGGTTTCGAAATTCTGTATCTGCTTATTTATTTTAAATGTAAAAAAACCTAATCTTTTCATTCAGAGAAAGCATGAGCTTTTCAGGAATACTTGGAAAAGATAATAGAATTTTTAAAAGAATAATATCATGAATAATTTAATGTAACACATCTAGACAGGAAGAATGATTTCTTGTTTTCTATGAATAGAAAATAAGGAACACAATTTGATATTAACAAGCCTGGGAACAAAGAATGTCTTGCCTTTTAAAACAAAATCAAAATGCATTGAAATGATGTGCACTGTAGTCACTGACTTGGAACCACCTGGCTATCTTTAATGTAGAAGTTTGTATGACAGTATAAAAGAGTCATTTATTACTGTTGGGCAGGAGGTAATATTTTTCAAATGTTTTGGGACCTATATTAATTTATAAACATTTTTATTTATATTATTAAGATATTGCAATTGTTTTTTTTCAGTTATATTTTTTACTTTCTACTCATTCATGATTTACTACAGATCATACCAAAGACCCAACTGCTTCATTTGGATAAATTATCTTTTGTCTTCTGGTTAAGTCATAAATATTCCTTGATGGGTATGACAAACCAAGTGAAGTCTTGAAATTTTGCATAAGTTATTTTCTTGCTCCTGTTTTCCAAAAACTCTGTAAAAATGAATTTTTTAGAGCTCGGGGTAAATTATTACAAGAAAATAAGTTCATTCTCTTTGTTCTGCTTGAAGTATTGATGTATTTATTGCACTTTTAAAATTTTAACTATTCATTTTTATTTATTAAAGTAAATATATGATAGTAAGAGCTACAAAGAAGAGAATCTTTACAGTCATAGTTTTAGTTTTTATACAATTACATTTATTACAGAGGGAACATATGAAACTACAAATACAGAAACAAGTAGAAAATATAAATCATATATGACTACTTAAAAAGAATATATTATTATTGATATTTTAGCTTTGCCTTCCAGTATTAAAGTTTGAAAGTTTATTAGCTTTCTAGTAACACGCACTATAGAGAACACTTTATTTATTTATTGGTTGATTTATTTATTTAGGTTACAAGCTAAAGAGAACAAAAAAATCCAGCTTTCATTGGTTTTCCATACCAGAGATTCATTTCTTTCTCGAGCTTTCCATTCATTGCTGAGGATGCAAACCTTTCCAATCTGGTCTGTTTTACTTTGGGACCTTAAAATATGCAGATAATTTTCATCTAAGCATAGATGTACTCTATGGTACTATAGCTATTATTTCTTTCCATATCATTACACCAGTTTGCTGAGTAATTCAGAAAGAAGTTGTTCGAGGCTCTCATATTCAGGTACTCTCCTAAGGAAGAAAGACACACATCCCTTGAACTTGTACATTCACACTTAGTTATGTTCTCCAGTATCTGTCCCTCAACAGGCAAGGTCTGCACCGTGGTGAGACCTGTTCTCCCCTCCCTCCCACCTTGGTATTCGGATGATCGCATTCACCTGGCAGCACATGCTATCTTATCATATAGATTCATGTTGTTTGCGTTGAAACCTCATAGGGCTTAAAATTAATATAACAAACACCACGTCTTTTCCATACAAAAATTATTTTCCTAATAATAACTAGGAATTCTAAGACATATCTGGACTTTTAAATGCCACAAATCAGTTTATTTTGTGCTAGCTTATTATCATGGCTTATCATTTGTAAGAAAACATTTCAAGATCAATTCTTAGTTTTATAATTAGTAAAAATGCATGAATTATAGAATTAGGTAATTTAGAACTATACTAAAATTTTAAAACTTTGTGTTTATATGTATATGAAATATTTAAATTTATGAAATATTATCTGTATATAATCTTTTGCCACATACTCTTATGAGTTAACCATGTAACATGAATATCTCTTTTACATTTAAAGTAGCTACTGTTTGTTAATTAGATGTTTAAGAACCCCCTATATATAATATATTTATCTTATATTTATATTTATATTATATATTATATATACATACATTATATAATATTATATATATATATATATATAATTTTGGTTACTTAAAATTATGCATCCACCTTGTACCATTTAAATGTTTCATTATCACTGTAATTTTTAATATATTTTTATAAAAATATGAGTGTTCTCAGAATTAACACATATCACTTATATTAGGAAAGTATTTAAAATAAAACTAGATAATATTCTGAAATTATGCATATGTTGTTATATTTAATTCTATTGACTGAAATAAAATGTATTGTTTATAAAAAGAAGAAAATCTATCTGAAGACGCACAAGTTAATGCCACTACCAAATGCTTCATAGTAACACTTAAATATATTGTTTATTTTGCAACAGTAAAATTTGCTTTGTTGCTGAATTTTTGTGAAAGTCATTATTTGTATCAGTTTTAAGTATAAATTTTGTAAACTCTCCACGTTTAAAACTAATAAAAACCTATATTGATCTTCAAATAATTTTTCACTTTATGTGCTTTTTGATTTTTAGATGTAAAAGAGTTTGTTTAAATTTTTTTCTTCATTGAAAATCTGGGGATATATATTTTTTAGTAGTCCTGGATAAACTGCATCTAAGTATTAATTTTGATTGTAGCAATTTTACCCATGTACCAAAATGAGACATGTTTGTCAGGACAACAGAAACAATCAATAAGTGCTGCCTCTTGTTGTCTTTGCTACCTTCATAAACATTCCTTTTAGTTCCTTTGTTAATTGAACAGTTCACAACTGCGTTTGGTAAATTCAGTAGGTTTTAGAGAAAACTGATTTCAAAGGTTATTAGGTTTAAAATTAAAATCATAAATGACTGCCATTTTTATCAACAAAAACACATATTTCTTCAAATCAGCATTTGGTTGGAAAACAACAGAGCAATTTATTTCCATTTTGCTATTATAATCTAAATTATAATTTGTAAACTAAAGTGTAAAACACCCCCAAAATACTAAAGAAACTCATGTATCTTTAGCCATCTGCGCGTATTTCACATCATCAAATGAAAACATCTTTGAGTAGCTATGAGACGTGTGCTAATGCTTACAACTATAAAAATAACATAGTTTATATCTTAAAACATAAAAATTAAAAGCATAATAGTTTATTGAAATCTTTGGAAATCATTTAATGTAAGTTCAGTCAATAGGCTAGGAATAACCATTTCTATGTGTTCCTTAACTGAAAAATAATTACAAGATTTTTCTTAGTTCCTTTTCTTTGATGTCAAGTTCTTAAAATTAATTTAGTACTAGGGTTCTGTTTTAAACTTATGAACTCAGCTTATGATCAATAATATGCCAATTATTTTTGACTCATGTGATAATTGAAATAGATGAAAACAAACTATTCATTCTGGAAGAAACTTCATGAAACACTGAAATATTGAAAAATGAAACAAAATTGAGTCAGAAATACTTTCTAAAAATTAAATTCTTGATTTCATCTTCTACTTTTTAAAATTCATATCCACCTACAAACATTCATTCACCAAACTTCCTGAAGGTGACCCTTCTCACAGAAGTAAGGAGGTCTATGCTGTCCCTTAAGTCTTCTTTTTAAGAAAAAATATTAAGAAAAAAAATGAACAGAACGTAACTTGGACTTATTTAATAAAAACAGAAAAGAATAAAAAAGTGATAGTTTATAGAACTACATATTAAAAGGTAAGAGGAAACTATCAATAAGTTACAAAAGAGATTAGATTATTTTAGGATCTTTCAGACTCCAATATTCTAAAAATTTGACTTAATAATAAGAAATAAAATCTAAGTAAGTAATGAATAATTTACTAAGATTCTTAGTTTGAGTGTGTGAGTGTGTGTGCTTTATTCTAAACTGACATCCATGGTTTCAGTATGAATTTTTCTAATGTAAAATCTACACTGAGTTTTAGCACTGTTAGATACACAAATAATTTTAAAGGAAAAATATTCATAACCAAGATTTCCTTTGGATGTGCACGAGCATTTGCAGGTGTACTTGTTGACGTACTTTGTATTCAAAGCGGCCTCAAGTGCATTTCTGTTACGATCTTTGGGCCAGAAGTTTGGCATACCAACCCTTTGAAAATTAAAATTAACTTTTGATGGAGATTTATGACCATAACCTTTCTTTTCTTAAGTTTCTTTTCTTAATGACTGTAGGCAATAATGAAAATGTATTAATTCTAACTTGTAAAGATCTAATGTTTTTGACTGCAGATATTTAAGTATTCTGGACTTCTTGACATTAAGTAAAATGCGAAAACATTGCTTCCTATGTTTAGTAAGGAACACTAAATAAGTCACTTTGAAAAGAAAAAGAATAATGAAGAAAGTTAATAGTATAGGCTCTCTGAAATTTAAGAAGTATTTATTCTCTATTTTTATATATTATTATACATTTCTTGTCATTTTTTCCATGTTAAATGACAGACTTTTCTTGAAATCTATCATCTCTCCTTACTTACTACATTTGAGATTTTATAAACACTAAGAAGTTTTAAACATTGAAAGAACAAAGATGAAAATATTCTACCAAATAGGAAAAATATTTTCCTCATTATATTAGTATATATATATATATATATATATATATATATATATATATATATGATTTAATATATGTGTATACATATGCATTGTGTGTATATATAATATACATACAAGAATACACATATATGCACACACATATAATAAGAAAAAATATCTTCATTCACACACATACATTTCAGCAATAGAGCTTTAACTCAGAGATCTTGTAGGAGCCTACATCGCCTCAGCCCTCTTTCATATTGAGAAACCACCTCTTCTAGTTATTACATTGCTCAGGTTGGACCCAAGCTTGTGATTTTCTACCCTTAAGGTGGGCACCAGTATGCCTGACTTATTTTTATGTATTTTCATCCTAATTTTATCTATACAAGAGTTCTTTACTATATTCTAAATTCCAATTTTGACCAGTCTTGGTGGTACAGGCTTAGAATCCCAGCACTCTGGAGGGCTGAAGTAAGTTCACAGGTTGGCCCCCAGCCTGGGCATCCCAAAAACTGAGCAAGACCCTGTTTCAGATCAAAAATAAAAGTGAGTTTGGGATGTAGCTTAGTGCAAAGACCATATACTCGGTCCCCAGTTCTACCAATAAATTTTAAAAATTGCATTTCACGCTTGTCTTTTTGTTGTTTTGTTGTACATTATAAAGTCCCTCTGCTTCCACAAAATAATAAAATGATACTGTCACCTAAGAAACACACAGAAATGTATTTGTACCTTGTTAGACTCAGCTGAAACCAATAAAAAGAAAAACCATATATAAACCAAATAATATATGTTTAGCCATAGCATTTAGTTATCAGATGGTAGTCTATGTACCTGTACTAGCACATTTTTGGATATTATCCTGGAAATGAGAACTACATGTGTAACTTCACTTGTAGCTGTGTGTGCGTGCTTGCTTAAGCGAGTTAGAGGCAATCACATGATAAATGAATGCTATATAATTTTTATTAGCAGTTGTTCAGTTCCAGATACGATAATTCAATTAAATATTTAATTTATTTTAAATCTTATTTTTGTGGGTTCATTCAATTCATACAATATTATGCAGAACCTGTCTTAATGTGTCTTGACAATTTTTCATGAATACTTAAACTCAGACTGTGATTCACAGGATACACGCACCTTACTATGAGAGCTGATTGCTCCGTTATATTTGCTAATTTTCAGGAGGTTTCGGGTTTGTATTAAGTATTATCCTTGCTCTACTCTAGGAAGGACACAGTGTCCTACTTCTGACAATCCCAGATGTTCCTCGACTTCTGGCCTCCAGCCTCTCCCTTCAACAGCTCACTGCAGTCTACTTCCAAAATTGACTTGTAATATTGTAGCATAATTTCAGTGCGTTCTTCTGCAGAAATCAATTTTGCATTTTGTAGTCATCACATGGGAGCAATAGACCATATTGCATGAGCTACCACTGCCTTACATCTTTTTTGTGAAGAATATATGCAGAGCATCAGGACGTAGCTAAGAGGTAGAAAAATACCTTGCAAAAAATACTCTCTAAGAGAGTCATGGTACATATCTTCCTTTTGACATTTTTATACACATTTACTTAGCAGATGACATTTCATCTTTTATGTCTCCTTAGAGTAATATGTGAAAACATATTACAATAGTATAAAATAGTAGATGAGTTTGTCTTGTGTAATAAAAAACTCTAATTCTGTGGCTAATAACTTATTATTGAAGATTATTTTAAATTCTCCAGAATTGGGCAAAAATTGGCAGACTTCAGGTCATTAGGCAGACTAACACAAAGACAGGCAATTGACATGTGTTGTGTACTTCTTTACTGATAATTTCTTACCTACGACGACATTGTACTTTTAACTATGTGATTGCCATTTGTTTCCTTGTGATTTAACAGCTATGTATAATATTTTACTGAGAAGTGGTTAAAGAGTTAGGTTGTGGACAGTTCTGAGTTCATAATTATATTTTGACTTACCCTCTATCAGCATCAATTCAGGCTGCAAGTTCAAGGGAAGCCTGGGCAATATAGTGACTTTGTGACACTCTGTCTGAAAACAAAAAATAAAAATAGTCAGACAGGGGAAGTAACTGACTGTGAAAGCTCTGGATTCAACCGTCAGTACACAAAAAATTAAGTAAGTAAAATAAACGAGGATAAATTAAAAATTAATTCAGATACTACATTTGAATCTTTCAGTATAATTTGGCATAAATTCTTTCTTTTCTCTTTGTTTCTTGATTGCAAACAAAAAATACATAAAAACTGACATTCTCTAAAATTGGCATTCAATTAAATATCAATGCATACTATATTTTAGATTGATGATTACAATTATTTGATGCAAATTATAAACATAAACATAAAGAATAAAAAGCACAAGATTATGTTAATAATCATGTACTCTTACTCTGATGTAAGTAAAGGATTTAAACCATAATTAGTCATTGTCGAAGAAAATAAAATAGCTATTCTATTCCATCTTCTCTTTTTGAATCCAATCAAATTGGGTTCTCTAATCAGAAAATGCACAGAGTATTCTACAATTTTCAAATCTCATGAGTAAAACATGAATTTAAACCAGCAGATGCTCTTTCTTTTGTACAGCCCTTCTGTGTTGACCCCAGGTAAACCTTTAAAGCCTGAACAGATGACCATCACTTTTACTTCAGGGGGGGAAAAATCACTTCAGGAAGGAGCTTCTGGTAGAGAAGATCTTTTCAGGAATTTTCTCTGATTTTTCCACCAGGTCAATGATGTTGATAATTAAATCATGAAACATTACTGTTGCTAAAAGGCGGTGAGTAAATGCAGTAGGAGCAGTTCCATGTTTATCTTTCAACGGCAATTTAATTAGCTGATCACCATCAGCTCTCAGAGCCCAAGAGAGATAATTGGGCTGAGGATGCAGAAAATTTTCTTCCCTAGCAAATGTGTTCATTTAGAGAATTACTGTGACTTCTCTGATCATTACAGAGACCAAGTAAGGCAAGTCAAGATTGGTAATCCAAAATGTGGAAATAATTGCTCTGATTTATATTTATATGTCCAATCTTTTTCTGTGATTAAAAACAATAGGAATATTCTATGCTTAAAATAATGAAAATAAATGTAAAAGATGCATTCATGTTCATAGGATGGTATGGAATCATTTTGATTTGTTTTAGATCAGTGTAAATCCCTATTACAACCTGCAAATTTATTGTCTTTGGGAGAGAATAGATCAATTAAATAAGTTTAATTTATTAAATTAAACAAATGTATTTTCTTTTCAATGTCTATGAACAATAGAAAATAAAAATGTGTATCTGTTTGCTCCACTCTGATTTGTTAGAGAATGTCATTTTTTATGTATTGTTTGCATCAATCAAGAAACAAAGAGAAAGGAAAGAAAGAATATGCAAAAGACCCTATGAAAAGGATAAGATATTTCAATTTCTCAGCGGATAATTATAGACTTGAATTATATTTTATTGAAGATTCATTAATTATTTTGATGAACACAATTTTATCAAAAGTATTATAATAATTAGAATATTCTTTGCCCCATTTTATATGTATGAATAGATGATACACAATTGTTAATTAGACATGAGAATTTGTGCACATGTGTATTGCAACGAGTTCACATTTCCTACCCTGATCCTTCTTCGGTCCCTTCTCCCTCTGTCCCCTGTCACCTCTCAACATCTGAAATGCCCAGCAAAAGCATGAAAATTTTTTCTACATCCTTAATAAAAAATGCAAATGAATACAACATTAATATAACATTTTAATTCTGTGAGAATGGCTTAAATGCAGGGAAATAGGAATTATTTTACATTGCCGGTGGGACCATATAACAGCAGAAATGCATGCATACCTATGTATGTACCTATGTACAACGATTAATAGGTAAATCATGGAAGATGCCAAAATGTCCATCAACTGACAGATGGATTAAAAATGGTCATATATGCACAATGGAGTATGACTTTGAAACAAGTTCGGAGAAATACAAACCATTTGCAGGTAAATAGATAGAGCTTTAGACTACTATGCTTAGTGAAGTCAATTAACAATAGAGCCCAATAGAAAAGATTTTAATGAATGTCATAACAGAAAAAAAAATTAAAAACAATGTAATGTAGCAATTTCTAAAAAGAGTATTAGTTTCTACATCACATCACAGTGATGACTGAAACACCAATTATAAATACTTTCTTAATAAGTGAATATATTTTAAAATAACTTCTACAAATATACAACACATTATAATACTTGCAATACTTTGTAATCATCAAAGTTGTTTGATTTGAATAAATGGGAAATATATTAATTATGGATAAATATTCAGTAAAAGTACAACATATGCTGGACCATTGCTTAATGATAGAAACTTTAAGGTTGCAAATATATAACACAGTCACTCAGGAACTCATTTATGATGTGAAGTTATTATGAGAAATCATTATGACATTTAAATATTTATAAGCATTTATATGATCAAAATGATATAAAAACGAAGGAGAAGGAAACCTCTATAATATACTTGGTATCATCTATCATTCTAGTATTTTTGGCATGAAAGAATCTAAGACTGACAGTTCTTTTTTAAAAAAAGTATATTCATGTATTTTAGAAAATTTAAATAACGTTTTAAGGAAAACAGAATTACACATACCGCACTTTATATCAAGTGCTTATATATATGCATATTTATCAATATCTCCTCAAAGCTGGCTGGTGGCAGTTGTTTGGAATCCCATGGTAATAAGGTCAAAGTTAGGGCTATGCGCTTCCGCACTTTGCTCTACAGCTACGATAGATTTTTCATTTTAGTGAGACTTCTTACAAATAGCTGCATCTGATCACTACAGAAAGCACTTTAAGCAAATCAATGCAAACCCATCAGCCGTTCTTATACTTGGCATTGAATGACTAACCCAGATAAACTTGTTTGCAAGCAAAATAAAATGAAAAGAATGAAAAGAATGTCCCACAAGTGCATTAGCGCTTTATTGTTCCAAAGTAGGTTGAAGGGAATGGTGGATTATACCTTTCCTTTCCCTTCAACCAAATAAAAAGGGTGGTGTACGCGCACATTTCTAAGCACGTCTACATTCTCTATTGTTGTAGCATGAATAATAATATTAGAATTATTTCTGCTACAAATAAAAAGTAATCATTTTAAATGTATACTTTCAGTACACATATGAAAACTCAAAGTATATCTGAATGTCCAAGTGAAGTTAAAGAAACAGTTGAGTGGGGGTGCAAAAACCTATCTTTCTCAGAAAATATGTTCATGTAGACAATTATTTTAATTCCTCTGATCAAATACAGAGACTGAATCAGACTAGGCAGAACTAGTACTTCACATTGAACAAATAGAAATTGATTGAAGATTTAAAGCATATTAGGTTCAAAGCAAGAGGAATAACAGGAATGAAAGATGAAAAAGGAGATAGACAGACACACACAGTGGAAGGAGAGAGAGAGAAAAGGATAGAGAGAGGTGATTTCTTTGAAATTTGTCTTGAATGACTTACTGATGTACTCAAGCTTTGTATTGCAAGTATAATTTGTGCACATAAGTAAATATGGCAATATATATATATATATATATATATATATATATATATATTTCTTGATTCACATTACTCTTTTTTTCAAAGTCACACTGCACACATTGATAGTATAATTCATATTTTTTCTCTTTAGCTCAATTTTGTAATATTCCTTAGGAATTTTGGTACTATATTTAGGTTTTTCCACTTTTCCATCTTTTATTTTTTAATTAGTAAAAAATTATTTTATTTTTCTCCATTTTATTGGTATACACACACGTCTATCCATCTGTGCATATATATATATATATATATATATATATATATATATATATATATATATGTGTGTGTGTGTGTGTGTGTGTGTGTGTGTGTGTGCAGTATACAATGGTTACATTAAGCTTGAGAATTTTGTGCACATATATATCACAATATCCCCTCTTTTGACCTTCCTGTTCTCTCTCTACTCTTCCCTTTTCTCAATACTCAGTCATTTTACTCTACAAATTGCCTGTCACTTGGGTTTCTGATGACAGAGAAACCCTGCAATATGTCACCTTCTGAGCCAAAGCATGATGGTCTCAAGTTGGATCGTTCACTTACAAATGCCTCTAATCTAATCTGCCTTCATGAAAGAATGTTATTCCATTGTGAAAAAATGTATTTTTTTCCTTTCATTAATCTGTTGGTAAATGTTTCAGCATTTTCCATAATTTAGCTATTCTTAGTCATACTGCAAGAAACACGGGTGCTTTTAAAACTTTTGTAAAGATACCCAGAAAAGGCATTGCCGATTGAATGGAATATTTATTCTCACAATTTGAGGAATCTCCATACTGTTTTCATAGTGGTCGTACTAGTTTACAATCCCACCAGCAAGGTAAAGGGGCTTCCTTTCCCCCCACAATCTCACTAGTATCTACTGCCTTTGGCATATGACATTCTCACTGGGGTAAGATGTGCATTTCTCTAATGGCTAAAGATGTTGAACATCTTTTTATGTATTTGTTGGCCATCTGCACTTCTTCTGAGGACTGTCTATTCATTTCAGTTACCCATTTTTAATTGAATCCTTTTGGCTTTTAGGATTTTGTTTTTATCCAGTTCCTTACATTTACTGGTTGTTAACTTCCTGTCCCAGGTGAAAGTGATTTACTTTCCCTTTGTTGTAGTTATTGCCTCATTCTGTTAATAACTTCCATCGCCGTGCAGTAACTTTTCAATTTAATATAATCTCATTTATTGATTCTGGGGGCTGTTTCTTTCACATCATGTGTCCCATTGAGTAAGTTCTTGACGACACTACATCATCGAGAGTTTTACCAATTTTGTTCAAAATGTTCAGCGGTTCAGTTTTGCTATCTAGGTCTTTGAACCACTTTGAATGGATTTTGGTACATGGTTACAAGTGAGTGTCTAGATTCATTCTTCTGGATGTGGATAAACAATTCTCCCAGCTCCATTTATTGAAGAGCCTATCCTTTTTCTATTGTATGTTTTGGCACCTTTGTCAAAAGTCAGGTAGCTGAGGGGACTTGATGTTGTCTCTGCATCCTCATTTTTGTTCCATTGGTCAACCTGATTGTTTCTGTGCATTACTGTGTGTGTGTGTGTGTGTGTGGATACACACACACACACACACACACACACACATGTATACATGTATTTTATCACCTTTGCTTTGTAATATAAGTTGTTGTCTGGATTTGTAATGCCACCCCAGCTATTTGTCTTTTTACTCAGGATTTCTGTAGCTATTCTGGGTCTCTTTTAGTTCGATATAAATTTTAGGATTGATTTTTCAAGTTTTATGAAAAGAAATTGTTGGAATTTTGTAGGAATTTTGTTGAATATGTATGTCAATTTTGGTAGTAAAACAATTTTGACAATATTAAGCCTGCCTACCTAAGTATAGAGGGTGTCTCTTCATTTTCTAATATTCTTTTCAATTTCTTCTTTCAGCGCAATATAGTTTTCTTCATAGAGATCCTTCATTTCCGTAGTTGGGTTTACTCCTAGGAATTTAATTTCTCAGGAGCTATTGAGAACAGGATGAGTCATTTAGCTCTTTCTCAGTGAGTTCATTGTTAGTGTAAAGGACTGCTATTGATTTTTGTGTGATTTTGTAACCTGTGATTTGACTGAATTTATTAATTAGTTCTAATAATTTTATTTTGGAACTTTCTGGGTCATAGGTATTCCCTTTGCTTTGCTCTCTTGCCTTATTGTTCTGGCTAGGGTTTAAATAACTATGTTGAATAGAAGTGATGCAAGTGGTTGGCCTTGTTGTGTTCCTAATTTAAGAGGAAATTCTTCCAATTTCTCCCCACTTATCATGATATTTGCAGTATGTTTTGCATGCATGGCTTCTATCAGTTAGTCATATGGTTCTTCTATACCTATTTTCCTCAGTTTTTTTTGTCATGAATGGATGTTGGATTTTGTCAAAGGCTTTTACTGCATTAATTGAAATGATCATGAGGATATTTTCTTAATTTTATTAATGTGGTGTATTACATTAATTAGTTTACATATGTTAAACCATCCTTGCATCCTCAAAATGAAGCTACTTTGATCATGTTATGATCTTTTTAATAATTTTTGGATTCTATTTACCAATATCTTGCTGAGAATTTTTGCATCTATAATCATAGAGGATATTAGTCTATAATTCTCTTCTCTGGTTAAGTCTTTGTCTGGCTTGGTTTATCAGGGTGATACAAGCTTCCGCAAATGAATTTGGCAATGTTCCTTCTCTTTCAATTTCATGAATCAGTTTGAGAAGCATTGGTGCTAGCATTTTTCTGAAGTACTTGTGAAATTTTGCTCTGAATCCATCCTGTCCTGGACTTTTCTTTGTGGGGAGACACTTTATCATTGGCTCAATTTCTAAGTTTGTTTTGGATCTATTCAAGGATCTCAGGTCTTCTTGGGTCAATCTTGGTATTTTGTGTGTGTCTGAAAATTTAGCCATTTCTTCTAAGTTCTCCAAGTTGTTGGAGTATAAGTTTATGAAATAGTTCCTTATAATTCTCTGGATTTCAGCAGCACCACACATGATTTCATTCTTTTCATTTCTATTTCTTCTATTGCACTAATATGAGGTTCTTTTTATCCTTCTTTTTGTTAGTTTATTTAAAGGTTTATCTTGTGTATTCTTTCCAAGAAACAACTCTTTGATTTATTGATTATTGTATGCTTGTTTTTAGTTTCAATTTGATTAGTTTTTGCTCTGATCTTTATAACTTTCTTCTACTACTTGGTTTAGATTGTTCTTAATTCTTTAGCACTATGATGTGCCTAGTTAAAAATTGATTATTTGAAATTGCTGTGTTGAGGTTTTGGATGTATTCATTTATAGTTATGTTTATAGTTATGAATTTCCCCCGTATGACTGCTCTCATCGTGTCCCACAGGTTCTAATATGATGTGTTTTATTTGGCATTTGACCCTAGGAAGTTTTTGATTTCTTCCCCTGTCTTCTTCAGTGACCATTTTTTTGGTCATTGGTAACTTATTCAGACTCCATGTATTTTTATGGTTTTCTTCTGAGAAGTAGGCAGTTATTTAGATGTTTTTTTTTTTCTGTTTTAAGTTACACTCTATGTTTATCTTATGGCTCTTAATATTGTCTCTTTGCATCGAGTGTCTAGGATTTCAATAATGATGTGTTCAGGAAGGTTCTCTTTTGGCACAGCTATTTGGAGTTCTATATGCCTGTAGTAGCTCAATGTTCATTTCTTTCCCTAGATTTGGTAAATTTTCTTCCACCAGTTGAACTTATCTTACAAACCTTTTGTTCTCTCCTCCATTTTCTCTTTTACTCCCATAATTCTGAGGATGTTTCTCTTTGAATCATCCTTCAGCTGTTGAAGCCAGTCTTTTGTCTTTTTGTTTTTCTGTTCTTACTGACCAAATGATCCAGTTCATCAACTTTATCTTCAAGATTTAATATTCTAACTTTGAAGTGTCCAAGCAGGTTTCACATTTTTATGAGTTTTTCATATCCTAGAGTTCAGCTTTTATTCTTTCCATATCTCCACTGAAATGTTCTTTCATCCCTATCACTATTTCTTTATTGATTTCTTCTTTATAGTTGTTAAAGTTTTTAACAGTTAAGCTGCTATTACTTTAATTTTATCCACTTTGACCTCCCAGTATAACTCTGGCATATCTAGTGTAAGCTTTTTGGGCTTTTGTTTGGTCTGGTTGTTATATGACTTCATTCCCCATCGGTTCTGCTGCTACAGGACCCACAGATTATTTCGGGGTTGTCATGACTTTTTTCAGGTGATCTATTGCCTCATTTCTCTATGATTCTATTTCTGTGACTTGAGGCTCTGGTAGACAATGGACTCTGCCTCTGCCGTACAGAATCCTTTATTAGACTAGTTTTGCCTTTGTAGTTTCCTTGAGTATTTTCAGGTTTTATTATTTGTTTCCATTTATAACTTATTCAGGTATCAATTTTGAAAATATTTACAATAACCAACTTTCTTTTGGTTACCTAATCTCTACTTTTTACTAAAGAAAGAACTGTATATGGTCTACCAACCAAATACTTGTTGACTTATATCAGATAGGAAGATCAATATCTATGTCAATATCCACACTTTGGATAAAGATTTACATTTAGATTATTATCTAGGATTAAAAAATATGGATGGAACTTACCAGCAAGTTTAATACCATAACTATTCCACCATTAACATTAATAGATATAGTCTATACCCTCAGTGTAGTTACCTAAATAAGCCTAATAACATTCTATTAATGTCAGTATCATATCACTGCCACTTATATATGTCTATGTTGCTTATGTAGGCTAAACTAAGCCACCAGAAGTTATTCACCCTCAGACCCCACCCACTAAACTCTCTTGAAGAGTGTGATGGATATTTACCAGTGATACACTTATGCTAGCCAGCTATTGATATATATATATATATATATATATATATATATATATATATATATATCCCTTCTTAACTTTCTAATTTTAATATACACCACTAGTGGAGGTTCTATACTGATTATTTGGTAGCATATTAGAAAAGCTTGTTCAAGATACCACTACATTGTTGTTGATTATATATAGAGAAATCTACCTAATTCTAGCTAAATTGTATATAATTATTGCTCCTCTATTTGTGTATCTATATGAGTGTGTTATTAATTCTTAACAATACTATTAGTGAGAGTAATTGCAGTAGGTAGAAACAGACTAAGACTAAGGGTTAGCTTTGAAAGGGTACTAGAAATCAGAAAGTTATAGGATAAATAAAAGCCTGACAGAACTCTAACCCCAGGAAAATATAGTGGCAAATGAAGGCAGGCGCTGTAAGCAAGAGTGAGATGGGTTGGAGAGTGTTATCAGTGGAACAGAGATAGTATTTGTGTTAGTTACTTATCTGTTGCTGTGACAAAACACACAACATTCCCAGTTGAAGGGAGGCAAGTTTTACTTAGCTCATGCTTTCAGAATGAAAATGAATTGGACACACAGTCCAATTCTGGGACAGCCAGCAGTGGCGATGGTACATGACAGAGGTTGGAGAGCTGCTCATTCCATTTCAAACAGAAGCCAAACGAAGCAGGAAAAAGCATATGATCTTTCCTAAAAAAAAAGAAGCTATAACAACATTTCTTCTTTCTTCCATTAAGTACTTGAAGCTGCTAGCCCCTTCCTTACTTCCTGGTCCTTGAGTCCATAGCAAACACATGAAATCTCTGCCCTAGGAAATCCCCAATCTCACCAAATTGTCCTGGTCCTTCCACGTCAAACCTTACACACCTGCTCCTTCCAGGCAGGCCCTACCGCTCAATTACACACAGTTCCACATACACGAGGCTTTTGGGGGGCATCGCACACCTGAACTATATCAGTATATCCTCAGAATATACAGAACATAGAGAGCTAGATGAGAAAGAGATTCAGAAACCGACAAATCACAGAAACAGAGAAGAAAGAGAAAAGAGGTTAGAAAAAGGAAGGAAGAGAAAAAAATTGAACACAAATACAGAAACAATACACATTCATTATACCCACAGAAAACCTTTGAAGTAAAACTCAAGTCCAAAAAGAAGAGAAAACAATAGCTAAAAATAAAGAAGAAAACAAGCAAACAAAACCCACCCACCAACCAACCAACCCAAAGTAGCATCCTTGTGTTATTTGTCTGGGAAGTCTCCACTTCCAAAGCCTTGGAACTTGTCACCTAAGGGGAATGATGGCAGAGTTCCTTCAGCTCATATTTCCAGCAGGCGAGCCTCTCCCTGTCTCTGTACTGAAGCCAGGGTGACTCAGAATTCAGTCAAGCCAGCTGTCCAGGGGTGTTCCCAGTTGTATGTGCACATGCTCTGCTCTTGTTGGGTTCCAGTAGCACTCATGAAACGCAGCCAATCCAGTACTCCTCTTTGAGTTTTCCAAAAGACACTGGCTGTGCTTCCTGCACTGTGACTCAAACCATGTACCTCCCTGAGTCAGTCTTCAGTTTGTGGTCCCCAAGCTGTAAGGCCTTACAGAAGGGGCTTCTCCCTGCTTCTGCACCACCACCAGGATGACCCAGCACTCCTGCCTACCTTGGCCACTAGGTGAAAGTAGGGCACAGAGCCCCAAGACTCACTGGCACCTTTTAGGTCATTGATCTTGCTGCAGCCCTTGCAGGCACTCACGTCTTTTGTAGCCTACCAGCTGAGTAGGCACACCTGCATCGCCAGACTCCACGTCTGTTAGCTGGCTGCTAGACTCTCTCCTTGTCTAGGAACCTGCATTCCCTTGCTGGTGGTACTTGCAGCTTTTCCTCTGTCTTTCTAGGTTAGGTGTAGAAGGTGTTCATTTACTAATGATCTGCCTTCCAGCCCGATCATGTAGTGCCAATGACAATACAGCCCCTCACCATCACCATCTTGGCTCCATCCCTGGAGTTAGAGTTACTGGTTTTAAAAATATCTGAAGAATAATTGGAATATTAATGTTCTACCTTTTTCTTTAGTCCTTTTATATTTTGAAATTATTATCAGTTTTCCTGTATGCGAACTCCTTTCATATAGTTTCTCTCTTTAGGTATAAGCAACTTTTTATCACTGCAACAAACATAACTAAGACAATTGACTTAAAAGAACGAATGGCTTATTTTGGCCCATATATCCAGAGGTCAAGTGGCATTGTTGTTTTGGGGCTGGAACTAAGGCAAAATATCTTAAAGGACAGCATGTGTTGGAGCAAACCGATTTACCACATGATAACCAATGAGGCGCCAGGACCTCGGTGTTTTCTTCCAGTTCGTGCCTGTAATGATGTAACTGCTTCCAATTAGGCCCTCACTTTCTAAGGTTTCTGTGGCCAATTAGTTGAGGTTTTCTTTGCTGAGTTCATACAGAAATCTTGAATCAGCATAAAGTGTGGCACTGCTGGTGGAAATGAGATTTAAATGCCAATATGATGTTGCCAGTTGACATGAGCTAGTGCCACATAATTTTGGTTAACTCTGCTGGTGCTGCTCTGCGTTGCTGAATTTTGTCAGCTGTTTGCTTATGGAGCTTTTCAAGGGCACAACCTTTAATGCCTACACCTCTTGATTTTTAAAAATTAGCCATTAAGTATTCTAGTTTTACCTATAAAAGGCCAATGAAATCTGTCTCTTTCAATTTCTATTACCTATAATTTGTGTATTAAATATTATATATATATGTATATTTACACACATATATTTGTGTGCAACTATATATAGAATATTTGTTTTATTATATATATATAAGGTATATATGTATATACCATATATACATATTGTATATGACATCATATATATATATATATGCATATATCATATATATAATTTCCTGTGCCAAATACTGCCCATTCCTACCAAACTTTCCACTGCAGGCCAGCTGAGGAATCTTCTCCAATCCAGAGTACAATATTTCCAGTCATGTAGATGGAGAAAAACCCACTTCTGAATATTTCCATCTTTCTTTCATTCTGCCTCAGAGAAGTTAACGACTGTAAGTCTTAGAAATGCAGTAATTTCCATATAGCTATCAACTCTGAAATTTTAATATGTAAACAGTTACAGGTATATATCAATTTTTAAAAATATGATCTCTAGAGGCTGGCTTGCTTTTATAGACTTTGTCTAGACTCTCTAATGACTTTTAAGATGTCACTTGTACCTCAGAGTCCTTAATTTTAAAAATAGCCATATCTATTATGTTTAAGTTATTTTAATTATTGAAATATAATATATAAAGGAGAAGTCTTAGAATCTGGAAGCATGACATCAACTGATGTTTTTCTTCTCTAATGGTATACTGTAAGGATGGGTAAGATTGGCTGGCTTATTTCTTCATTGATTCTTATTTTTCTTGGAGGAGATTTAGCCACTGAACCTTTTCACACTTGATACAATTTAATAAAACACATCTAACATCTGGTCATTCTTTGTACCATTAAGGTATCATTTCCTAATGTGAGGTTCCCATAGCGTAACTCCAGTCCTGAACATATCCATCCCTATCCTTTTTTGCCCACCACTGCCTCTGCGTTGGATTCTGTGCATGGCCTTGGTTTATAAAGGTAATTTCCTCACCTCATCCCACCCCAATAACCTGACTGTCAGCCCTCACATAATAACTTTGCAGACCCTGCAGTTGGCCAGTGATGACGACAGCTTTCATCCCTGATTGGGTCTTGTCTTTCTTAACCCATGGCTTTCCTGTCGGGTCTCCTGATCGTCAGGCTTGTCCTTTTCTGCTCAGTCTCCAACCAGATGCTAAATAGCCTAATCCTTGATCATTTATCAGCATGCTGGCCAATCCATCCATGCTACGTGAAAACTCTTTTCATCCCAAATCAGCTCTTCAGCCCCTTTTTAAAAATCCTGTTTTTCTTATCCCCTTTATCCGTTACCCCTTAACTCCCTTTCATTCTTCTTTCTTAACCTCTTTTTCCCTCAGGCTTTATTCCTTGTGCCTTACGCCTGACTTCATAGCCGCATCTCTTAGCCTGGCACAGGGTCATGGCGGTTCTTACACCTGCACTTGCTCCTTAGGCATGAAGTCATGCAGGGTGATAAACTTCAAATTCACTTGCTACTGTTGGTATTTTTTTCAGGGTCATTCATCGACCTAATAACGATCTTGTCTTGTCACCCAAAATCAACAGTCAGAAATACAGTCAATCAGTACTACACGATGACAGATGTGAGGCAACTAAACTCTGTTCTCAGTCAAACGCTTCTACTGATCTCCCCAGCCAGTAATATGGCTGTTGACTTTTTTAAGTTTTTGAATTTATTTTTCCTATGAATTTATTTCTGTTCATATGTGAATAAACAAACTTTTAATAAATAATGTGAATACAAAATTCTCTTTGCCTGCTTCGCTTTGCTTGCTATCAGAACTTCTTATTAACCCCTCCAAGTTCAACAAGAATAAGACGATCTTGATTGTAGTTTTCACTAAGGTCTATGTGTCTCAATAATGAACCATTTATCAGAATATGCTACAGGAAAATTCTAGACTTTATGCTTGTCTTTTATTCCCAATTTCCATCATATTTCACCACTTCTGTCAAGGAAATTACTCCCCTTTAAATCCATGTTTGCAAATGTGCATATGTGCTTATGAGCACACAGTGAGCAGCCTCAAAAGACTAACAGTTTCTTGAAGATCAAAGGACATAAGTGTTTATTACCTCATATTATAAACAAAATGTCTCTCTTTGGGAAAAAAATCAGTCAGATTAACAGTCTACTATAAAAAGTATGTGCTTCCTAACTGAAAACTTCCCTTCCTATAACAAAATTAAGTGTACTTTCAGGTATTACCTGGCCCAGGTTTTCCTTCATGCACCATTAAAAACTAAGACCTGCATTTTAAACCAATTACTCTAATTTACATGTTAAATTTATGAGCAAGGCAAAATTCACACGTGAGTCTCTCTGTTTTCTATCCTTACTGATAATGCCCAGGAGTAGGCGCCACATTGAGCTTGATCATTATTTATGTATCTATTCCTTCTTTATTTATGTGACTCAGGAGAAAAGGATAATGTGATTGTACACAAATGTTATCTTGCCATTTTTCATAAACTTTTGTTACATGGATGTAAAAATTATGTTGTTAGATGACATTTCCACTTGGAGGCTACCTTTCTCAGTCCTACATATACATCAGTTAAGAGCAAAGAAGAGTGCCGGAGGAACTGCTCCACAGTTAAAGCGCTGGCAACCAAGCGCTACGCCCCAGAGTTCGATTTCTCACCACAACATAAGGCTGGGGTGGTGGCACATGCCTATAATCCCAGCACTAGGAAGGCTGAGGCAGGAGGAGAATCGCTGTGGGTTAAAGGCCGACCTGGGCTCCATAGTGAGTTCAGGACCATTTGGAGTAGAGTGAAACCCCGTTCCAAAAAAAAACGAAAAAGAAAGAAAGAAAGAAAGAAAGAAAGAAAGAAAGAAAGAAAAGAAAAAGAAATAAAAAGAAAAAGATAAAAAAGAGCAAACCAGAAAAGAGAAAAGAAAGAAAAGCTGAGACTAACAATCATAAACATGACCATCTTCTCTGGCATTACAAAGTCAGAATTTAAACCTTTTAATTTTTGAATTTTTGTGATTAGACTTGGATATTAATACAATTTCATAGCCATCGCTCATAATCTTACAAAAATTCCACTATGTTTGTAGTATTTATGATCAAGAACAAATGACCGGTGGAAGCAAGACTGTACCAGAATCCAGGGCTGTTGAATATCAAAATCCACAAACCTGTAAATATAAGAATTCCAGCCTTAACGGTTTCCCTGAACAGTTTACCAACATGCAATTCCTCATTTTCTTTTGCAGTTTTACTCACCCCTCCTTTCTTTGTAAAACAGACATTGAGGCCATCTTTCTATACCAGAAAAAGTCAGCCTGGGCTACATGGTGAGTTCAGGACCAACCTGGCCTACAGAGCAAGACCCTGTATGTATGTATGTATGTATTTGACTGATTAAAAATATAATAGGCTCACCTACCATATAAGTATTATGCAGCCTATAAATTTATATAGGTTGTTTATGTTTGTTAAGTAGTTTATTGTCAAAATTATGTATTTTGTGTAAAATTTCAGATTAACCACTTTAATTAAAGACAGACAAAGTGAGCCCATATTTCTTCCTGGCAGTGTTCAGCCTAAAGTGAATATTGAAAATCTTCCTTGAACTGTGCCCTTAGAAATTTTATACTAGTCTTCTAGGTGTATGTTCGCCGCCTGACTGCTTCCTCATTTAGGCTGCAGTTGAATACCTATATGCTTTTGAATTTCCGATGTATGATTCGTTTGGAATTGATTTACTGTACAGTTAGCAAGGGACTAGTACTCCGTGTCAAATGTTTGTTAAGCCTCATAGGGTCATTTCATTTCAGATCTTCCTGGTACCACTGGAGTAAAACTTCCCCCTTATTCTATACTTTGTGAGGAGAAAGGAAATTTTAAATATTATGGTATAAAACATTGTTGTGTAACATTCTGGTTTTATTAGCCTTTAAAAGAAACTTTATAGGATTTATTGTTAGCTATAAAGCATTTATCTAAATAAATAAATTGTGTCCTCTAGAATTTACCAAATTAGAAATTTTGTTCAGCTACTCATTCAGGTAATTATTAGTGTCTGGACATAAGATATAGCAAAAAAGAAAAAAAAGGAACTTCAGTTTTAGAGATGAAAAATTACATTAGCTAAAACCAAGAACATTCCCCATGAACATTATGGCGACATCATTGATCTGTCTCTGTAGAATATCCTGTATATCTAATGCCACATTAAGCAACATGTATAGTGACTTCCTTGAGTTGTTACTAAATGAAGAAGAAAAGACTTTAAGTGTATTTAAACTTAATCAATGAGATTAAATTAAATATAGTGGAGATTATATTATAGATTTTTTTATCTACAAGATTAATTGAATATGGCCTTTTCTTTGTTATTTCATTAAGATAATTTATTCATACTTATGCTTTCCATTATTTTAAAAAGCAAAGAGCGTAGGCATCTTTAACTGTAATAAAGAACGTAGACTCCAAATACTTAAACTTAATACCAAAGAAAAACTTTTTATAAACAAATACTGCTTATTGTATATCACTGCCTAAGGAAACCCATTTAGAAACTATTCAATACAATTTTTGCAATAAAGGGAGTAAATATAATTTTCTTGAACATGTACATTTTCTGTAATATTCATAGAATTTAATACGAGATTTCTAAGATCAAAAGAGCTACAGATCATTTAGAGTAATCCTACTTTTCACACAAGTTTTAATAAAATGGCTGGAGGAGTGGCTCAGAGGTTAAAGCACAAGTACAGGAGTTGGATTCCCCAGCTCCACATAAACAGGGCATGGTGGCACAGTCTTTTAACCCCAGCATTTGGGAGGCTGAGACATGAGGATTGCTGTGAGTCCAAGAACAGCCTGGGCTCCATAGTAAGTTCAGGACAAGCCCGGGCTATGGAGCAAGACCCTGTCTTAAATTAATAGCATATGTTATGATTTCCCTTCCATGTTGGTTATAGAGTGTGATAAGAACAAAATTTTGGCAGCAAATTGATTTGGATTTATTCATCTGTCAATAACGCACTCTCTGGCCTCCAAGGCCTTCTTCTCAAATCTGGGTGGAAGCCTCACTAGCCTTACAACTTGTGCGTTTTGAGTGCCTGTGAAGCCAGCACCTTGTGAATGATGCCAAAATCTGTCACTAACCTCTATGCTATTTCTCCAGGCCCTTGACTTCTTTTTAATGCTGACTTCTTTAAGAATCATGTGCTCACCCACTGTTTTTATTTTTTTTTTCCTGCTTTTCACTGTTGAGCAGGCTAAAACCCTCCAGCATTAGCCATATTTCAGCCTGAATATCGGGCTGTCTTATTAAGTAGCTCACGACCCTTAATCTTGGTTTCAGGCAAAATTGAAGGACAAGAGAAAAGGGCCAAGACACATTTTGCCAAACATACCAGACACAGTTTCTAGACCAGTTAATAATAAAGTCTTCCTTCCTTTCTGAAACCTCTTGAGTTTGACCTTTGCAATGCACACTTCTATCAACACTCCGGTCTCCTGATCTCTGACCAGCTCAGCTCACAGTATTCCACATCTTTTCTAGCTGGCATCTTCAAGGTTTCCAAGGGTTTTCTTCAAACCAGATCCAAAAGCTTTTAAACCACACTGTTGGGTAAGGTCACATGGCAATGACACCATGACTCTGATATCAATTTCTCTTTCAGTTATTTTGGTATTGCTGAGGCAAAATACACAACATCTACAACTGAAGGGAGGAAAGATTTACTTTAACCCCGTTCCAACGTGTCTCTGTCTAGTCATAGGAGGCAAGCAAAATAGTAGAAGCACATGGAAGAGACCAGTGGGAGGACAGCTGTTCCTGGGGAGAAAACAGGAAGCCAAGTGACGAGAGAAAAGCAGAACTCGCATAAGACTGTTCTTCCACGTCATGTCCCAGGGACCTGCCCCTCCTGACCAGACGCCACTTCTTAGCAGAACATAGTTCAATACTTATCTCACAAGGTCCAAATACACGAGGTATTTTGGGGACATTTCAGATCCAAACATTATAGATCCAAACCATAAACCAGGTTCTTTCATCTTGGAGAATTTTAACCAAGATTAATTAAGATCATCTATTTAAATAATGATTTTATTGTATAAAACTTAGAAGATTTTTTTATATGGACTAGGGGAAGTGGAGAGAAAGTACTAATGTCTCTACCTTAGTTTCATTCTAGATCATCAGATATTCTATTCTCATAAGAAGCACGCAGGTAGATCCCTCTCATCCACAGTTGATAATGGAGCTCCTGCTCCTATGAGAATCTGATGCCACAGTTTATCTGACGTGAAGCAGAATTTAGGCAGCAACAGGAACAATTGGGAAGCACTATAGAGAACTTCCTGGTTTGTCTGTCATTAACTGTAAAGAAGCTGGGTTATGAACAGACTTTGGGCTAATACCAGTGTGTGTCCTCTGGGTTCCAGGACCTCTGGTCTAATACCCATCAAATGATCAATAAATACTTAAATGAAAATTCTATTTTTCATATATATCATTTGAAATATCAAATGCTACCTTCAGCAAAAAAGTAGTTAAGTGTCATCAAATTGCTGAAAATGAGTGATCTCTTAAAGAAAATATTGACATTTTATGTGAAAATATCTATGACAAAGGCACTGTGACCCTTCTTTATTGTTACCTTTACTTGTAGCCTATTTTTGCATATCCCACAGAAGTAGAAGAGAAGCAGACGAATATGAAATACCAAAGAAAAGACTAAAAAAAAAGCCTTGGGTAGGAAAAGGAAGTTGATATTTCTTTAAAAAGGCATCACAACCCAAAGTCAAGGCAAGCTTGATGCCACTGTCCTACAATAGCTTTGCGGAACACCCATAGTCCTTCAGTGTCTGCCTCAGCAGACACTGCTGGGTGACCTCGTGTCTGCAGCTGGCTGGGGGACAGAGGCAACTTGTAAAAGTCGCAGGTTGGCTTGCTGGTTCTTAAGCATCTCAGTATACAGACTAACACCTTTTGGACATTAGGTGCTCACACTAGAGCAATGTCTAGGCCTGGAAACCAGAAAGTCACAGGGACGAGTGAGTGAGGAAAGAATCCAGTGAGCCTCAGGGTCTGAAGGCTGCTGTGTGATTTTTTCCTTGGCGTACGCGCCTCACCTCATGCCCCCTGAAGTTGAACCAAGAAAGTGGAAGCTCACTGCATAAACAACCAGATTTCAAAGACAGAGAGAGGAGAGAGCATTCTGAATAGACCATATGCTTCAACATCATCCTGAAAGAGCTAAAGAAACCGCATTACAGTGACACATGCATACATACCCTTGTTTGTACAAGCACAGCTAATAATCACTCAATCATGGAAGCAGCCATGTACAACCATTAATGGATGGACGCTTATAGAAATTGAAGTATATCTTACACAATAAAGTATTACTGTGTAAAAAAAAGCTATTGAATCATTTGTAAGAAAATTGGTTTGTCTGGGGTCAAAATAAGAAATAAATTAGACACTAAACATTTATTACTGCATGGCTTTATTGATATGAGAAACTTCAAATTTAAATGAACAAAATAGCAAAATGAAAAAAGAGAGAAGATAGAAAATGGAGAGGAAAACAGAGACAGGAAGTGGGTGAGAGGACACAGGAAAGGCAGGAGAGGAGAAATTCTGAAAAGATAAAAAGTGGTGTGTATACATCAGGTCTCAAAGTCACATATAATCAGTACACACATATGTAATGCAAACGCAAATCAAATGATACTTAAAAGTAGAAATGAACAGTAATTGTAGATGCAGATTAAGAATTTAAAAACTAAAAATTCCATTAAAAAGAGAGATGTTTTCAATTAACCAATATTGACTGACAAGATACACTGAAAATTAATTCTACCAAAAAACACTGAAATGCTGCATAACATTTTTAAAAGCATTTTCACAATTATTTGGTTTATATTAAATTCAAAAATCCTCAGGAGTAATATTGAAATATATGCAAGAATTCACAGTAAGCGAATTCTAAGAGGAACAGCTACCCTAAGGGCTCGTATTCATCTTTACTGCATTCATCCCTTGTTACGAAGACAGTTGGGGCAGTGGGAGTTGGGGGAAAATCCTTGGCCAAAAGAAGATGAAGGCTCCCTTTTCACTGTGTAAATCCAGGATCTCCCCTTACTGAATTTAATTTAAAAATAACTCTTCAAATACAAGTTTGTACATCAAGATAGATTGGTACTTAATATACCACAAATGAAAATGAACTCAAAATCAATTATTAAGATACAATTTTGGAGTTGTAATCCATATATGGAGTAGAATAGTATAAAGTCATAAGAGAGAATGAAACAGACCTATAAAGGCTCATATCAACAAATGACCGATTATAGTATTATTATAAAGAATATCCTCTCCCTCATAGAGGTTTTGTAGTTTTCAATTTAGCTCTCTCTCTCTTCACATCTCTAATGTTATCTAAAGATTTTTATGTATTTATCAACAGATATAAATGCAAGATCAATTTGATATTTTGAATGATAAAGTCAATGCATTATTTTAACATTCTGCTAAAGAATTAGTTTGAAATAAATACAAAATTTACACAAGAACTTTATGCAGACAGAATTCTTGAGAGAGCAGCTTGCAATAGGATACAACTTATTTATATCAAATACTGTCTATAATAACAAGGTCTTAATGGAAAAAATTTAAAAAAATAAGTATTCATCAATAGGAGTTAGTTATTTGCCAAATATAGATACAACAGGTAGTATGCATTTAATAAGTATTCCAAAAAAAGTCCATTATATATAAACAAATAAGTAGTGTTATATAACTTGCATCATATTACTTGTGTAAGAGCATGCACGAAGAGCTTTGAAGGAATGTAAAACACCATTGTAGAATTTTTACTGTAAGAGATTGCATGAAAGCTTATAAAATTCTAATAGTTTCATAGACAAAATGCATAATAAAACTTTCAAACTGAAAATCAGTTCACAACCACCTGTGCCAAATAACATTTAAAATACTTCAAAATATTTTAATTTTAAATATTATTTTATAGGTAAATATGAATGTAAATATAAAACACTTAAAATCATTAATTCAAAATAACACATTAAGGGACTGGAGGAATGGCACAGTGGTTAAATCACTTGCCTTGCAAGCTCAAATCCCTTAGTTCGATTTCCCATTACCACAAAAAACTGGGAGTGGTAACGCATGCCTGTAATCCCAGGACTCAAGAGGCTCAGGATTGTGATGAGTCCAAGACCAGCTTGGGCTGCACAGTGAATTCAGGACGAGTCCAGGCTACAGAGTGAGGAGTGAGACCCTGTTTCAAAAAGAATGAAAAGAAAAGAAAAGAAAAACAAAACCATTGAACACATGCTGTAAAAATTTGTTTACTGAATTGGCAGTGGGAAGTATAAGTAGTACATGCTATGATGTGGACGGGGATATGCTGAAACGCACGACAAGATAATCTGTGATTAGCATTTGGACCTGGTGAAGATTCAAGCAAAAGTTGAAGGGACCACTTTGACAAGTGCTTATATAGGACAGAGGCACTTTCAGAGCTACCTTAGAACCCAGTTAAAATGA
This sequence comes from Ctenodactylus gundi, assembly GCA_004027205.1. Taxonomy (NCBI): domain Eukaryota; kingdom Metazoa; phylum Chordata; class Mammalia; order Rodentia; family Ctenodactylidae; genus Ctenodactylus; species Ctenodactylus gundi. The sequence continues at coordinate 692,710 of PVKB01000019.1, forward strand.
TAATAATAACCCCAGGAGGAGGACCACTTTTCTCTGCCCTGTGAGGTTGTTTCATAATGTAAGTCACCGGAATATTTGCAAGCAGAAGAATTTGTTTAGTTGACAATAGGAGTAAATAAAATTATACTGCAAATGTGCTGAAAAATTAAACTGTTAAGTATTCTGTAAAGAAAAGCTCACCAGAAGAGCAATCCAACTTGAATAGTCTATTGAGAAAATCAGGACACCCAGCATGCTAGATTCTGAGCAACAATACGACCACGTATGACTCAAGCCAGCACTCAAAGGAAAATTTACAGACAACAGGAGTTCTACAGTTCCAGTAGGATGGAATCTGCAATGACTAACCATGTGGAATCACGGGAGGATGAGGCTGAGGATCTTTGAACAACATGGAAAGGAATGAAAAATAATTATTTTGAAGAAGTTATTTTTGAAAAAGACAAATTTTGAATTTTAGGAATATATTCTGGAAAGTTGACATATTTTCCTTAAGTGAGTATAATTCTAAAAATGCTATACAGTCTTTTGTCACTTAATCTCAGTTTTAGCTCTACATGTGTACTGGGGTCCAAATTTCTGACTTACAAATTAAGATGCCCCAGCTGTAGCCCCTCACTCCAGCTAGAATAGCTTGGAGCACATATGTGTGCTGCTATGTCTGACTAAGGATTATTTTATTGAAATGACAGTAACTTAGAAAAACTATGCTAAATAAACTACTTTAAAATTAACTTCACTTGTTTCCTTGACTTCTTTTAATTTCTAATAAACAGCACTATCCTAAGAGACTAAAATCTAATATAATCTAATAAAAAAGAAAAATTTCTAGGCAGACCAAGGTAATTATAGGCCTAGTTCTAACTATGATCTGATCTGAAAGAATTTCACATTTTACTTCTTTTTTTTGCTACAATGCCTTAACTGCTTTCAATAAAGTAATTAAAAAATGGAAACCAGGCCCCAATTTTTATACATTAAAGTAGATGTTTTCAAATCTGAAATTCAAAATCCTTTTTGTTTTATCTTTTGGTATTTATTCAGTGTAAGAGAAAATGAAGAGAATCTAAAGGTGGTTTGGCTGGTAATCAATGTCTAGGGACTCGTTGGCACGTTCAGCTGTACTAAGTAAATGTCCAAATGGCTAGATGCCGATTACTTAGCACAGATATTTGACAGAGTTTTGTGTTCAATGTGGAAGGAGAGACATCTAGAAACACCTGACCCTCAGAGCTTAAAGAAAAAGCTATATTTATTTTTCCTCATGATTGTCAAGCATTCACCATGATCTGCTGGATTCAAGGCAGGAGCATGACAGGAAAGAGAGCAACACTCCTCCCTTCATGGTGGCTGGAATCAAGAGTAGGGAAATATACCAGACCAAAAGAGGCAGGAGGCTGGACAACACTGGAGACACCCTGAAGGATGTTGTATTAATTGCTGGTGAGACTCCAAAACCAGCCAAGTACACAGCCTCGCTTACCTGTCACAATTAAAACAAGAGACACATGTTTTACAACTGACCATAGAACCAGAGCTTGTATTTAATAAATATTATTTTGATTTCAGGACAATGCTCTAAATTTCTGATGTGTAAGTTTTAACTTCTATTATAGAGCAGTCTTTGGAAGGATAAATGAAAAAGAGAAACGTTAGGATTTAGGGGCTTTGTTTTGCCGTGCTATGACCACGGGAGGAGAAATGGGGTAAGCACTTAGGGAGATACTGCTTCAGGAAATTTTACTAGATCAGTAATTCTACATTTGATATCATGCAAATAAAGACTTCAATAGAACATGAAAACAAGTTTTTATTTTTATCTGGAGTCACAATGACTTGAAAGTTTAGTGGGTTTCGGTATTTCTTGTTAACTCTAAAGATTTTCAAGTTCCATATTCTGACTGTATTGGAATTAGTTTAGGAATTTGTAGTCTAATTATATGACATACTTGTGCAAAGAAAAAAAGTCATGAACATTGCAACTAATAATAGCTCAAATGTGGAAGATACCAAAATAACCGTCAACAGACCAATGGATACACAAATTGTGGCAGTTAAACACAATGGAATACTATGCATCTATAAAGACAGATAGGTTGGAGGCTTTTGTAGGCAAATGGAGGCAACTTGAGACCATCATGCTTAGTGACATAAGTCAGAGCAGAAGGTGAAAATATCAAATGATTTCTCTGATATGAGAAACCCAGATCACAATCATCTCATGGAATTTAATGTGGAAAATAGTAGGAAATGGGTGAGGGCCAAAAGGAGCAAGGGGAAGGTCTTGTAACTTTGCCATGATGTATATGTGTACAAAAATGCTCAAGATCAAGGTAAATTTTATATTTTGCCCTTATACGTATCAATAAAATGGGGGAAATTAAATAAATATAGATAGTACCTGACTTGTGGTGGTATGGCTTAATGATTTTTTAAACTTTATAATGGTATTCAAGTAATGCACATTTATTGAAAAAAGTGCTTTTAAGTTTGATATGACTTGGAACACCTTTTGTTGGTATGATATTCAAAAGACGCTGGCTAGGTTAAGCAAGTTTAAACTCTAAGTCAGCTACTTGAACATGAAAATCAACAATTAGCAAAGAGTAGAACGTTGCTAAGCTCTGATGGTTAAGTGTAGCTAGGTGTGTGTAATATAGCTTTCGTATGTGGTGGATTTACTGGGATGTAATCCGAGCATATGCCAAGGAATGCCTGTCTGATGTCCTAGTGTAGAAAAGGCTACACACACACACACACACACACACACACACACACACACACAAGAACACGAAGCTATAGAGAAACTCCTGGCCTCCTGTAAGAACAAAAGCTCATGCTACTACAGAGGAGGTTACAAATACCACATTAGGGGCTGGAGGAATAGCTCAAGGGTTAAAGCACTTGCCTAGCAAGTTCTACACAATTACTGTGTCCTGAGTTCAATTCCCCAACACCACATAAACTGGGTGTGGTGGCACATACTTGTAATCCCAACACTCAGGATGCTGAGGCAGGCAGATTGTCCTAAATTGAAGGCCAGTCTGGTCTTCATAGTGAATTATGAACCAGCCTGGACTACAGAGTGAGACCCAATCTCAAAAAAACAAAAAACAAACAAACAAACAACAAAACAAATATCACATTAGATGTAATTCACAAATATGTAATCTTTAAATAAATAAAATGTTTAGTGTTAGTCTTATATAAGGAGGTTTTAATCTCACCAGATAATTTGGAGGTTAGTAATAAGTAAATTGTACATAGTATACACATATGTATGGTACACATAATAAAATGTATAAGATGTATCAGCAGGTATTATTAATTTGCAAACAAAACATGGTACTAGATAATGAAAACATAATAATTGTAAATTCTTTTTAAAATTATATTTTAAAATATAAAAGCACACATGTTTCTTCAGGATTTATTTGTCATTGAGCCTTAAATATTTTCATAATTAATTCAAATTAATGGGAAATACACTGAAATATTGTTGTGAGATTAAATGATCATCAAACAGGATGATGGATATTATAAAAGTGATAATTTGAAACTATGTAAAAGCTCCTACGGAGACTGAGAACAGGTACAGGTTAATAAATAAAGTTACATGTTTTAGGATCTTGAAGTTGCCTGTAACTGCAGGCAAGATAATTCATGAACTTGAACATTTTTTTTTATTTTATCCAAGCTCTTGTTCCACACCTCTGTGCCTGTTTCTCACAGAATCGAGTATCCCTTAGCTGCCTTCTAATGATAAGGTAGGGGACATTCATTTCCTAGAGAATATAGCAATTTTAAGAGTAGCAAATATAATCTTATTAGAAGCAGGAACCTGCGGAATTACTTTTGTGGTCACAGGCAGGCTATAATCAGGCAAGAGATGTTTGGCTGCTTCTCATTGGTTGTGTGTTTTTAGTTCTATGTGGATATTGGCCGGCTTGCTTTCTGAGGAGTCTTTCTCCTAATGGACTATCAAGTGCTTGTATAAATCTATCAGTAATGCAGACCTTGGTTCCTGAACTTTCCAGAAATACCTTAAAGCCAATTCGGTAAGTTACACCCACCAAAAAAGTTACATGGCATGTCCAAAAGATCAAGTCTTTTTTTTTTTTTTTTTTTGATAAACTATCATTTCTTTGAAAGACTTACATTCCCTTTTTAGCTACAAAGTCTTTTGAAAGAGGAAGTATGTTATTGGTATTTATTTTTTATCTTTTCAAAGAAATGCATAACATTCAGAAAATTCAAGAACATATAGAAAAATTGAACAATGAATTTTCTTCATCTATAAGGAATGTTTTAAACACTGCTATTTTTCCTCCATGAAATATTAATCTGCCATGAACAGGAAGGTTCATACTCAGCTCTCTCTATATATAATGGAATGATACACTTATTTGAACACTTCTAAAACAAAATAGTCATCATTTTTTTCTCTAGCTTTGAACTAGCTGTGGAACACATAGAATGCAGTTAATATTAAAAAATTTTTTCTAAAATGTTTTAGGATCCCGTGACATACCACTCACCAATTTCATGGCATTTCACTTACAAAACTTCTTATAATATGTGTGTGGTGATGCAACTTCCTAATTAGAAGAATAACATATTCAGCGAAAGTTGGAGAATACAAGGGGATTTTAATATAAAATATACTTAGTATTTCAAAATGACTATGTGCAAAAAACTTGTTTGCTTTTATTAAATATGTTAGTAAGAAAGCAAAAAAAAAACATGGATAGCAATAATTGGCAAAAGGCCTCTGTGAGGAGTCTAGGCCTTCCTCGCGCCATGTGGGAGAGGACAGACTGGGGAACCATTTTACTGTATGAGACCAGTGTCAGCACTAGAAATCTACAGCAGTATCCCCATGATATCATGCATTAAGATTTGTTTTCTTCACCATCGGTAAATGTTTAAGTAACATTTGGCTTGTTTTCATTCATCTCTAAAGAAAAAGAAAATTAAAGTGAATTTTGTTCTTACCTGAATAAAGTTGGTATTGTTAGAGACAAGAGGGTTAAATATACAATAAATGTTTAAAGTCTACAGCAGCATCTTTAAATATGTCCATGCACAGCATGTGCTTCCTTCTTAAAGCCTCCAAGTTAAGAAAAATCATGATGTAGTAAGACATTTAGCCACAATTTTTCCCTGGACATTGGATACTTTAGTCTGAAGCCCTCATTAGGAAGAATTACAAAGTTGGTTAGCGGATTGGTTCATAATAGCACTCATATTGTTGGAAAATAGAAAATATGTTAGAAAAGGTTGTTATGACAATGAAATATCAAAACTGGAAAGAAAATGGCAATCAACCACATAGGAACCTTGGCCCACTCTCCTAAGTGAACACTTAGACAGGCTTGGAAATGATTTCGCTACTACTGAACAGAATGGTCACTTTGGTTATTCTTGGTATGTGGAAGCAGCTTACATCAATGACCGATTTAACTAAGTTACAAGTCCCAGTAAACTATGTTAGACCTAACCAAGTTAGATTTAAATAAGTTAGAAGATTTTAAATGAGTTAGAGATTTAACCTGATAAGCTCCTCTGCTGGTATCTTATTCCTACTGTGGGGCTACACAGGTGCTGACAGCAATCCTCAGTGCTCATTCAATAACTTGTGAAAAGAATAATTAATTTCAAAATTATCTTTGAAGCCATATGGTCTAGGATATTATAGTAAAGATTTGAGAGCACAGACTCTACAGTCAAAAATGCAAGTTTTCAAATTCTGATTCTAACATTCACCAGCTGAGTGACTTCGGGCAAGTTACCTAATTTCTCCCTGCTAAACATTCTCTTTCTACAGACATGAAGTGAGACAGAGAAGAGTACTTACGTAACAGATTTGTGGTGAGGACTTCATAAGGTAACATGTGCTATTATTAAATCAAATATCAAGATGCAATGCAACATTTAAGGTAGTATATTTTCACCAGTACAAACATTATATACATGAATTTTCTTAGAATAATATATTAAAAGTTTTAATGGGAATATCTGTAAAAAATGATACTAAGGAAATGGCTTGGCTGGTGAGGTCAGTTTTATGATTTGTTTCAGACCTTTAAGTTCATATTAATTTTTTATTATATGGTTCTTCTAGCTAAGTAGATTAAAAATAGCACATGCCTTTAACAGTTTCCTATTTGAGTAACACTTAAGACGCATCTTTCCAAAGTCCTACATGCGTTTTTTACATATAGATGAAAGATAGAGGTTTTTATTTTTATCTATTTATTCATATTTGTGAATCAAAAAATGTTAGTTTTTTTCACTGATTAAAATACTGTCCAATTGAGAAACATTTAAATTATTTGAGATGACTATTATGTGGAATGGACATAAAACAATGGCGTTTTTAGTGTTTATATGGGGTCAAGAATTAAGACAGTACAAAAAGAACAAGAAGCTGCATTATACAGAACAGAAATAAACATTTCTCAAAGGACAAAAAAAGAAGAATATAATTTAGTAATAGGGACTCAGCTATCCAGAATTTAGGACTTGTGGTTACTTAGCAGATATTTCAAATTCACTCTATCTCTGATGTACACATGTTAATAACGTGCTTGCAACAGAAAAAAAAATGGAAAAAACAAAATTAGTGTTGCCTTTTTAAGTATATGTATTAAATCTTCCCCAGGAAAAACAAAACAAAAAAGTGTATCTACACACACATACATATAGAAACAGAGAAAGAAACAGAGAGAGAGAGAGAGAGAGAGAGAGAGAGAGAGAGAGAGAGAGAAAGAGAGGTCTAATAGAGAAATGGAGAGGGTACAAATTTGAAGTCTGTATGGCAGGTTAGCACATTGATGACCCCAGGAAGTATTAGGATTGACCTCTCAAGTCCCAAGGTATTGTGGAGGAAGGATTCCTTTTTTTTCCACTGGGGACTTGCTTCAGTTATTTTTTCCTAAGGCTTTCAATTGAGTGAATAAGATAGCCCACATATACCTGGTAATCAATTTACTATATGTTAATCACTTGTTATCCATATAGCTAAACATTTGCTTCACAGGAACACATAGCCTGGTGTTTGAATTAACACCTGCATACAGTACTCTAGACAATGCGAGACATATACCACTTGCATAATAAGGAATATACTAGATGTCTAATTGAAATTAATCTTGCTTTGGTTAATCTTGCCAATTTTACTGAATTGCTGGTTTTGCTATTAGAGAACCAGAAGGTGTGAAGTGTTTGTTGTTGTGCACAGGCTGTATGTGCGTCTAAGGCAGGGTCCAGTTGGAAGAGGCGTGCAACGTGGAGTGTGTCTTTGGTCACATCGTCACTCTTCCCCCACACTTCAGGACGAAGAGACCAGCGTGGGTTCTGCTGCCCTAACAGTATGATGTCCCCACCTTTGAGCTAGCAAACCAGGGAATGGAACTTTTTCTTTAAGAGTGTATGCCAGGTATTTCTGTCATGATGACAACAAGCTGACAAATACATTTGTTTCTTTTAGAAGGAAACTGATATTCTTTAATTTTAAAAAAAGTCAAGAAAAATATTAATTTAAAGACATCTATCATTCCCCAGTATGTCAGTATTCCCTTCTATCCACCTCTCTCTCTCTCTCTTTCTCTCTCTCTCTCTCTTTCTCCTCTCTCGCTCTCTCTCTCTCCTTCCTTCTTTTATTCTCTGGGATTGAACCTAGGGCCTTCAAATTGAGCTAAGCAAAATCCCCAGCCACACGCCACTCCTGATTTTTTTTTTTTTTTTTTTTTTTTTTTTTTTTTTTTTTTTTGCAGCGGGGCAGGGGCATGTTCTTCCAGGTTGGGTGATTCTCTTGCCTCCGCTTTCAAGAGTGTTGGGATTACACTCCTGCTGAGATCGAACTTATTTAGACTCCATACGTGAGTAGCATTATATAGGTTTTCATTTAGCCTAGTGTCTTACAAGTTCATCTGCATTGTTGAAAATTTCCTTAGCTGATGAATCTGATATTGTCCAAATACATCACATTTCTATATTTATCCATCTATTCAGTGATTTCATATCTTGTCTATTGTGAATAATGCTGTAATAACATGATGACTAAAGTTAATAATACATTTCATTGCTAAAAATGATAAGGAATATAAAGTATTTTTAACACAAAAAATGATGGCAAGGTATCAATTACATAGCTAAAGCTTGTTACAGCACAATGTGCATATACCATAAACATCGTATTGGAAGAACAAATATATAGGATATATATATATATATATATATATATATATATATATATATATCCTAAAAAATAGAATAAATTCCACCTCCCCCAAAAGAAAACAACTCCTATTTACTGAATTTACTTCTTAAAGGTCCCATTATAGATTACAAATCCATCTTACAAGAATCAACTCACTGTAGAAAACTAGAGAAGGTTTGGGGAAAGGCAATTTTCATGTTTTCCTTAAGAATGATTTAAATTCAAATGCATAGTTATAATTTTACAAGAAGACGTACAGCCAAAGAAAAAGGCAATGAACAAATATAGCCAATGCAAATGTTCTAAGCAAGCACATGGGTTCCTCTCTTGAAGTGTCTTCTTGCCTGGGTTCATCGTTTTCATTCCTGGATTCCCAATCTTATCATCCAGTTCAGTCATCAAAAAATGTTTTCTCCCCATCTTCCTTTGTCATAGCTTTCTTCAGAGGTTTCATTTGTGAGTTCAATTACTGAGAAAAGTTTAGAAGGCTCCATCCCTCTACTATGTGACAGATCGGAGTTTTATGCTACAGGAATGAATTATGAAAATGACTCAGGGTTAAAAAAATTAAACAGCGTTGCCTCCCTGTGGTTTTCCCAGAAACCCATTTGCATTTGTTACCCCTTTAGGGTCAACCAGCGAAGCAGAACACGACTTTCTCTCAAGAGTGAAATAGAATTGAAGTTGAAATAGGGGACGTAAAATTATTTCAAGAAATTTATGTTTCTTCCAGATTTAGTCCTTGACTTTTACTGTTTCAAAAATCAATCTATAAATACCTAAACTATATCAAGTATAATGAAAAATAAAATACCTAATTCCTGCTTCTTAGTTTCATTTTTTTTCTTCTATACAAAGGAATTAACTGATACTAGCACTTAATTTTTATGACCAAAATTATTCATGGTTTAGGTTTGTGTTCAAAAAATCTATAATGACACTCAAGGTCATAAAACAGGGTGTATTTAGAATGTTAATATATTAATTTGTCTATTTTGACTGCAAAATAACCTGAACAATGTCCTTTGGTATCAGAATATATGATCTTGATCTTACTATGCATTAGAATTTTTCATTTCCTAAATATTCAGTGTAATTCATCCCACCAAATTTTGTTCTTTCTTTTTCTTTCTTTTTTTTTTGTTGAATGATGTCTTCTCCTTTTACAGACATCTTGCCCCTAGTGAAATTATACCACCAGCATGATTTCAAAAATTTTACTATTCAGCACTTCAATGCTAAAGAACATTTTCTCTTAAAATGAAATATACCCTCTCTCATAAAATTTATATGTGTAATGCTGGAGAAATAAAAACCTAACATATTGACGATTGCCATCTGTTAATACAGTTACTCTTTAAATATACCTGCTTAAACACTTATTTTTTAAAAACTAAAGTTATTTACTTACTATATTTTTTCACTTTTTAATATATTCTAACTTTTATTTTATTTTATTTACATATTTCTTTATTTAGTAACTTCATTTATTTAGAGACTGAACCTCGATCGGTAGTCCAAGTTGGTCCTGAACTCATTATGTAGCACAGACCGGCCTAGAACTCTTGGCAATCCTCCTGCATCACTGCCAGGTCTACAGCACTGGGACTACTGGGGAGCACCGCCACTCCAGCTCTGATGCTAGGGTGTCAACCAGAGTCTTTCTCTTCCTAACCAAGTGTTCTACTCATTCACTAAGCTAAAACTCCACCCCATTCTAATTTTTAATATCCATCTCCAAATTATTATAAAATGGAAATAAAACATAAGATCAGGGCATAAATTAAACTACAACACTTGAGGCTACTATAATATTGAGAGAAATGCTGAGTCTTTATAATCAAATACACTTCTTATTTTATGTCTCACATTAGAAACTTTCTTGCTTGGAGGAATTAATTTCATTCATAAAAAGGTGACAGAATTATGTCAACTGTAATGCTTATTATGAACACAAAATGCTCATAATATAGAAATCCCAAGAACCTTGAGATATGTATATATTTCAATTATCTTTACTTATTCTTTCATTTATTCTTTAACAAAGGAAAATTTATTTTTTGAATTATGAAACAATCTTTTAAAATGTTGTCTATGCCATTGTATTTTATTCCATATTTCTTGTTAATTTTTACTTTGAAACAATTTTAGATCTATAAAACAATTCTTAGAATGATACAGATGTCATATGTCATACATTACACTTCACCTAAGTTTATTCATGCAACACAACGATGCACTTATTAAATTAAAAAATTATTGCTGTCAGAAAACTATTGGCTAAGCTACAGACTTCACCAGAACATTTCCTGTTTCTACTTGCATCGTTTTTTCTCTGTAAAGAAAATCAACAGACATTGAGTATATGTTAATTCTTTAATGTAGAGCTCAAGATTTTTAATGACATTCTACTCAGTTCATTTTCATTTTCCCTTGATCTATCATCGGAACTTTATTTTCATTCTTCCAATATCACACATTTGTTTATATATTTTTATGTATTGTTCTTTATATTTTTCCAGTACATTAGAATAGGATTATAAAAATATTTTCCAATACATTAGCAAAATAGCTTGACATTTTGCCACTGCATAAAAATTTTGTCTCTACCTAAGTCATTGGAAAAAGTTTGAACACGTTGCAATCACCAAGCTAACTGTTAAACACCTCAAGAAAGTGGATCTCTTCTAGAGAAAACATGTATGGCTCCTGCTTTTAAAACGCAATCTGATAACATCTCTAGTTAAAAAGAGACATCTATATTATTCTCTTTTACACATCTGTTCTTTTCAGACATATTGTACAACTATTGATGAATTGAATTGATTGATAATAGTATTTTCATTGATGTTCCCTATTAGCTTATTACAAGTACTTTCCCATTTTATTAATTTTTGATAATCCAGAATTTACAGCAGACATCTTTATGTTACCCAAGCATCTTAATGTATCTGCTATGGTTTGGATCTGGAGTGTCCCCTAAAAGCCTCACATATTTGCAACTGTGTGTTATTGGAAAACAGCTTGGCTAGAAGGGGACCGATGTTTGGGGTTTGACCTGGAGAGATTGTATCAATTTATTGTGGGGGTTGCCAAGAACAGAGCTTCTCGGTATTTGTTATTGACTTACTCGCCAGGAAATGGGAGAGAAGCACCCACCCTGGGCTGGCAGTCTGAGCTACATAAAGTAAGAAAGAAGAAACAATGTTGTTGCAGCTTCTGCCCATAAAAGCTCATCTGCTCTGTTCCAGACTCACTGGCTTCTGTCTGCCACAGGGTGAGCAGCTCTCCAGCCTCTGTCTCTGCCATGCACCTTCCCCATGAATGGTCTGTATATGTGACAGACCTTCTGAAACTGTGAGCTAAATAGATCTTTCCTCCCTTAAATTGTGGTTGTTGGGTATTGTGTCACAGCAACGATAAAGTCACTAAGATCTTTAATACAGCCAACTTGGTGTTAGCAACTTGATGTGTTAGACTCTGATAACTAATTCACTATCCTAGCTGGTAAAACCTTCATTGGTTTTAACAGCTTACACAAATTTTTATGAAATAAATGAGTATGTATTGTCAATCCAAATCTTCCACATGCAATGTTCGCAATGAACTTGAGTGTTTTGCGCACATATATATCACATCAATTTTACAATCTCTTCCCGTTTTTGGCCCTCCCACTCCCACCCCATCCTTCCTAACTCCCACTGTCACACCCATTTGGTTCAACAGAATCCCAAATCAGAGGAACCATGTGGTATTAAATATATCCAATCTCATGCATCTGACTCACTTCCCCACTCAAATCACCACTATTTTGCTCGGCTTCCCTCCCCTACAGTGGGCTGCAATGGCCATATCTTTGTGCCTCTTCTCTGGGCCCAAAAGAGCCCTTTATTAGGATTATTAGGATGTTTTGCCAAAAGTTCTTTGTTTTGGTATCATCTTAGTATATCTTTGTTGAGATTCTTTAACATGGCCTCTCCCATTAGTCCACATAAGAAAAGAACTATAATAATGTAATTCATAAGGCTAGAAAATGTGAGAAAGAGAGACGTTAAATTTCATATTCCCTAGCTAACTACTGGAAGGTACCTTTATATGAATAACTTACATCAAAGACTGGATAGGTGAATTGTCACATTAAATGAACAGACATCTATGTCACAAGAGCAAATTACACATAAACAATGTATATAATGGCATAATTAGTTATTTCAGAATTTTTAACTTTCATAAATATTTGCTCATATTTCATTAATTACTAACCTTTTTCAGTTTTGGTCTATTATTTATCTATTTAACCATCCGTAAATCCATGCATACAAATTTTTAAAAGTTTTATACCAATTACCCATATTAAATATAATTACTATTATTTATAAACTAATATGCTCTTAAAATAATAATTATGGGGGAAGTTTCACAGATTTGATGAGAAAACTGGTCACGTTTTAGTCAGATACCAATCAAATGATTAAAATGCCAATCTATTTTTTGACACTCCCTCTTTAAATGTTTTTTTGTTTTCCATGTTTTTTGGTGCTGCTTGTCTCTGTATCTCTCAGAGATTCAGGTATTTTCTTCAATGCTGGGCTATTGGTCACAAATTTCTTCAAGGATTTCGGTCATGATAACTTTTTACTTCTTCAATTTTCAGAGATAATTTTGTTGGATACAATAACTTGGGTTGACATCTGCTGTCCTTTTTTTGTTGTTGTTGTTGTTGTTTTGTTTTTTGTTTCTGAGACAGTGTCTCACTCTGTAGTCCAGACTAGCTCTGAGCTAACTATGTAGCTCAGGCTGGCTTCAAACTCACAGTCATCCGCCTGCCTCAGGATCCCAAGCGCTAGGATTATAGGCATGTGACCCCTTACTCAGCTTATGTGGTGCTAGGTAATTGAACTCTGATACTCAGCACTTGCTAGACATCTGCTTTAACCACTGAGCTATTTCTCCAACCGAATGCTTGTTATCTTTCAAAGCTTGAAAGATTTTGCTCCAGGCTTCCCTAGGCTTCAAAGTATGCATTGAGAAATCCGTGATAATTTGAATGTGTTTGCCTTGGTAGGATGATGTCTGTTTTTCTCTTGTTCCTTTTAATGTTCTCCCTTTATATTTTAATTCTGAGGTTTTGCTTATGAGATACCGCGGTGAATCTTATTGCTGCTAAAGGTTATCTCACGTTCTAGAAGTTTCTTATACTTGGAAATTAGTTTATTTTCCTAGATTTGGAAATTTTTCTTGTATAATTTCAGCGAATAAATTTTTGATACCTTCAGTCCTGTCTTCTGCTCGTTCTCCCACCCCTGTAATTCAGAGATTGGTTCTCTTTGAGTCATCCACCAGCTGTTGTATCCAGCTACTTTGCTCATTTATGATTTTGGAGTTGTGCCTCGTTATGGCATTTCTTTCCTCAACCTTGTCTTCAAGGTGTGAAATTCTGTCTTTATCCTCCACTCAAATGTATTGTCCATACTTTAAATTTCAGCTAGATTTCTTTTCAAAATTTTCACATCTCTATCACAATGTTCCTTCATATCTTGCATTTCCTCATTTACCACAGCCAATTTTTTTATGGCTTCTTTAGTATCAATGAGCTTTGTATCCATTAGAATCATTATTTAACTAGTAAGTTCCTCTTTAAGCCTACTGATTAGTGTTCACATTTCTTTGAGGTTATCTTCTTTTAACTGGATGTTCAACTCTTTTATTTGTTTTTTTTGTTTGTTTGTTTTTTGACTTCCTCTCTTATGAGTTACATTATTTCAGGGCCAAAAACATTCGTTTCTGGAGTTCTGGGCATCTCTGTGGGTGTCCTGTTTCCTTGTCTTCTTCCTTGTTTCTGTTGTTGAGGGGCTTCATTTTAAAGGCCTAGCTGAGAGGTTTCTTTGAACGGCTATGAGGGTATATGGATGAGAAGGAGCTAAAATTCCTCTGTTCTAGGTGCTGGGAATAGGCGTTGAGGAAGGATCTAAGAATTTGATGATCACTGAGATTTTTTTTTCTCCCAAACCCCCTCAGCAAAGGTCTCCCACCCATCCTGACTTCCCTTCCTTGAGGTCACTGCTCTCCACTCTCGGGGATACTTCCACTACACCAGATCTGTTTAGAAGGTTGGCAGTCTTTCTCTTCTTTCCACAACTGTCTTTTTTTCCCAGTTTCTTCCTAGGGATTATTTACAATGACCCCCCAAAACTGTGATGTGCTCTTCTGAGCTTTCTTTTATACTAATCAATTCAGTCTTTGTTTGTTTGTTTGTTTGTTTGTTTTTATTGGCCCCGACTTATCTCACTGCCTATTATGGCTGTTAAGCACTGCTTCTGATCTGGGCTCCGGGAGGCCTCTTCTACAGGGAGCTCACATTGCATTTGTATACACTACCTGCAGGCTTGTTTTATGTAGACTGGGGCTACCAGCTGCTTTTAATTCCCACTTCTCCTGGGTATGTGCTTACCTTGGTCTGAGGTTCTGAACTGGCTTTTCTCCATTTGGGGATGCAGCTGGCTTCTGGGCATTCACATTTGGCTTGGGTCTGCTTCCTGGGCTGCTGGATTCCTCTGCTGCCAATGTTTTTTCAGGGTTTCTGGCCTTCCCACGACCCCCTTTAAGTTGTTGGGATGCTCCTTCCTGCCCTACCTACATTGAACAGGCAGTTTTTGACCATATTCTCAACTTGTAAAGTGGGTCCATGAGGAGACGTTGTGCTCTTACTCAGCCATCATCTTGACCAGAATTTTATCAATCTAAATCTTTAAACATTCCAATTCCTTGTGTAAATTTCATCATTTTTTTACATTCTTCAACTTATATAATTATATAAGCCTGACAGTACATACTTTAATTCAAATTAAACTATTATGACACTAATAGGATTGATCCTATTCATTGTAAATTTCCAAGTGAGCTGCATTGATGCTTTCAATAATTCACTTCATTTTATGTTTAATTTGATAATATTGTGTGGCTTGAGAAGATGGCATCCGAACTGAGAGAATTGTTAGCTTTTAAAAAATAAAGTAATTATGATGATAATTTGCACTCTTAAACCTGAACATCTCAAATGATTTAAGACTAGACGCATTGTGTTTCTACTTGGGATTTAGAGTCAGCATCCACCTACCTTGAGACATCTTTTGCAAGTTCCTATTTTCTTAAGGTAACTTCTTTCTTCCTTTTTCTTTTTTCTTTTCCTTCCTTCCTTTTTTCTTTTCTTTTCCTTTTAAAAAAAATTTTTTTATTTTTTGAGACAAGGTCTTGCTCTGTAGTCCATGCTGATTCTGAACTCAATGTGTAACCGAAGCTGGCTTTTTGGACTCAGGACAATCCGCCTGCTTTAGCCTTCTGAGTGTTGCAATTACAGGTGTGTACTACTACGCCCAGCTTTATGTGGTGCTGGGGAATTGAACTCATGGCCTTGCAGTTGCAAGGCAAGTGCTTTAACCACCATTCCAGTACTCCAGCCCAGAGTTAACTTTCTTTAATCTGATATTAGTGGATGAAAAATCATCATTCTTCTTCAGGTTTTGTAAACTTTATTGATTTCTCCATGGATTCTGCATATTTTTAGCTTTGGAAACAATTTTATGTTCATTGTAATTATATTCTATCTAATTTTAAGTTCTTCCAGTTTTTCTCTAAAACCACAACTGTAAAGTCATGCTAATGAAACTTTCATAAAGATACACTATATTCTAATTTGTTGAGCCTCTACTTGTTATTTCTGCTTTTCTTTTTCCTTTATTTTGAATGCATGTACTTCTCCTTATTTTTACAGCCTATTCTCTTTTTATTATGTTCTTCATAGGATTGCTGATATGTTTTAAAATTACAACTATGATTTTATTTAACAGAAAAAGATATATTTTCCAAGTTTAGATCCCTTATTTTACATAAACAATTGTATATTTTCTTGTGCTTTCCATGTCTTTCTCAGGCTTATTTCTAGTTTTTATAACTGGAGAAAACAGAAATAAAATGTGTTACACAATTTTCTATTCTTTCCTCAAACACAAACACTGCATTCTTCATCCTGTTTTTTTCTTTTTTTTTCCCTTTTCTTTTCTTTTTCTGTACATAGCCACAGTCCTTTCAGACTAGCTAATGTACTTTTCATTGTATTTTCTTGTGATGTTACTAATGTTACTGAAATGTGCATCAGTAAAAGTGATGGTAGAATATACTTTTGCTTAATAGGGATAATATGTGTACATGTTTTGAGGATTCAAACAATATTAATTTTTTTTAAAAATTGTAGTTAATGACTTTTCAAATATTTAATTTCTTTTGCAGTTTCAGTGACCACAGAATTGTTATGAAAATAAATACCTTTACGTCATTAGCTTATTATGCCAGAGAACTTAAATTGACTCAGAATTATTATGCAAATGGTCTTGCTTCTAAATCAAATTTGTCATTAACAATCTCCTCAGTTTTATATTATCAGCAGGAGTGTAAAAGTTTCTTCTTGCCTCGTGGAGTAGAAAAATTTGTCTAACTCTACTAAGATATACATATAACAACATAAAATTTAACATATAGCACTTAGCATTTAAATATTAACTTATAAGTGTAGGCTGAGTAAGAATTTAAACTGTAGTAAATGAATAATAAATAATAATAGGAGCTCTCTAATGAAAACACATCCCAGTTTCTATGTATTTGTTATTAAGTCTAACAGAGGACGCCATATTGTTAACTCTTACAAGACCCTTGGTATCTTGCTGGAATGACATTGGAAGATGAATCTACACCACCAAGCAAATTTTTCTATAAGTAAGAGTAATTTGTGGTGTAGAAGTAAAGAGAGTATCACTTAATAATAACTTTGATATTATGTTGATAAAGTTTGATATTTTTGATTTTTGTCATGATTATACAGAAATCACCAAATGTTTTTGCTTGTCACACAGTGAGACTATCACAGACAAGAACAAATAAATCATAAAATACTTATATATAATGAATTAGTAAAATAATAGATTATTATTTATATCCTTTTTCAATTAAACTTTATATACTTCTGTTTTTCACTAGATGAAAACTCCATTTCAATCATAATTAACAAACCTAACCGTGTTAAGATATTCTTACTGAATTACAAACATTACTGCACAAAACCAATTTTAATAAACTGTGTATAAGCACACTGTGAGAATTGCAAATGACTGCTTTAGAAGTCTTCCTTTGGAATTTATATTAGAAAACAATACAGTTAAATTACCCAGTGATTGGCACCCTATAGTGCACTTTTGCTTAGATCTGATAATGCTGCGTACTGAGCAGCACTAGGAGCAGGACCACCACAAGGCCTCATACTGTGTTGCTAAGGGCAGCTGCTTGAGGTTCAGCACTTCTGAAACAGCCCCACAAAACACTGGAGAACACCGAGTTAGGATACAGTCCATGGGCCCTGATCACTTGCCTGCCTTACAAACACAAAAGCCCTTTGCTCCTGCAATATTAACTTCTACAACATATTTATTTTTACATACCTTTCACTCTTGGTGCTATGAAAAAGAAAAGTAAGTCAGGTATTACATTTTTTTCAGATTATTGATTGGTAATGATAATATGATTTCAATAAAAAATCATCAGGTATTTGTGTTTGGAAGACTCATTTTTAAATATAGATTTTAAAAAACAAGATTTCTAGTGTTCTTAGTAAATACAAACCTAATTCCATTTTATTTGAAACTTTTCCGTGTCTTATTAAATACATCATCCATGATTTATATTTGTATACATTTGATTTTAGGCTGTATGTTTGCACAAGTCCATGCATGATTTTGTGGAATAAATACATTAATATGATAAAAATAATTGCTTCTTTCAGATGAGTAATGGGGATTTTTTCTTATTAATATTCCTATATTCAATTCATTTTATAATAAATCTATTAGGTTTAATGAATGATAATTATATTTGTACATTATATTTTAAAGCAGATTTATACTGCTGCTTATATTCACGTTTTTAGTATAGGAGCCATTATTATATTAATAAGATGTTCATGGGGATAACACTAAGAAGGCAGAAACCAGCATATTATCAGCAGAAATCCTGTAAAATAACTACAATGCTTGGAATAACTCTACTATAAAAATATACGATTTGAAATTATATATATATATATATATATATATATATATATATATATATATATTCAAAAGAGTAGCATGATAATAGAATCAGAAAGTTATTTATTTGTTTTGCCATATGTCTTAGCTCTTTGTCTTTGCTGTGACTCAATGCCCTACATGCACAATTTATGGGAGGAAAGGTTTATTTTAGGTCATTCACTGAGAAGGTCACAGTTCTCTCAGAGGCAGGGCCAGCAGAAATGGAAGTACATGGCAGAGGCAGAAGTGGAGGCAGCTCAAGATCTCACCAACAGGAAGCCAAGTCCCATCAAGTAGTCTCTTCCTAGAGGAAAAAGCTGCAACAATCTTTCTTCTTTCTTCCTTTTATAGATTTTGAGTTTCCAGTTGGGCCTCCCACATCCGGGTGGATGTTCTTCCCTCACGTGCTGACCCACACATCACTCACAATCTAATCCAGGCTGGTTCCTATTTGCCTAATCTAGGTGTGGTTCCCAAACCCCAATCCAGGCATGGGTCCTGATTGCCTCAAACTTACATAATCTCTCCAACAGTCACACCATATGTAAACATGCTTCAAATTTCACTAATTCTGTTATACGCCACAGGATAAATAAAAAAATCCAACACGAAAAAATGCTATTTCAAGTAACCCTGAATTTTAAAGAAATAATTATTGAATTAAACATCTTTAATTTTGACATGCATTCAAAACATGAATTTGAAGATCAAAAATTAGATAATTACAGATTTTCTAGATATATTTTTCAGTGTTGAACACATATAACTTTAATTACATTTACAGGAAACAACCTTATTCTGTTTTTAATTGGCAAAATAGTAAGAATAGAAAACTCATTTCTTAAATACAGATAACCATTCTATTAGTATTTGAAAATAAATTTGGTTTCTTCAATAATTTAAGCCAGAGAATTTGCTATATAAACATTTAAAACAGCCAGGAAATATTTTAAGTTGTCAAAGATAGCCCACTCCCAAGAATACATTTAAGCAGACATCAGAAGGTCCCAGTTTGTTGACGTTAGAATTAATAATTTTGCATTGTATCTTATAATTGACATAAATCTATTTACTTCTACTCTCCCCACCCTTTGTGCTCAAGGTTCTGTTGACTCCACTGTGAACCTCAAGGTGAACTCTAGAAGTTCACTGAGAGGTTTATTCATTTTGGCAGGAAAAAGGCTGACTCTATACATAGCACAGTTTTAAACTACATTCCTGTACCCTACAAAACCATGAACATTTTCTCCACAACTGGCTATTTTCCATTTTTGATATGATAAAAGTCAAAACACGAGTTCATGGAAAAGCCAGAATTCATCTCAACTCTGGAGAAGTTGAAGGAATAAAACCCCAAAAGCTCAAGAGTAAAATTTTGGTTGTGTGATGTCAATTTTCAACCTAATTTTATTTTAAAATGGAAACTGATTTTTTTTTTTCATTTTTAGAACTGTTACATTTACTCTAAATAAAAATTTATATTTAATTTACTTATACTATGTAAGCAACCTTCGCAGTGGTGTTAGAGTAAGGAAGACCGACTCTAATTCTAGACATCATATGCACCTTGAGTTTTTGGTCACCTTTTGGTGACAAGTCTGGTGGCCTAGTATTCTTAAACTCATCATAGCACTCAGATTTACTAGGAAAGTTCCATGAAGTTCTCATTTTAAAGCATGATTATAAATTATCACTTTTCATTTTATTTACATTAAAGTTTATTCAAACTTGATTTCTCCCTGAATATTCCCAAATATTCTAAATTTAACATATTTTATTTAATCTATTTTGTGTGCATTCTCCTGGTGCATTACCATCTACAAACATCAGGGCAACGTTCAGAAAAATGAGAAAAATACTTGTAATTCACTTAAAAAAGCCAAAACATTTGTTGTAAATGAAAGAACTTAGGCTTCTTGTATTTGGATATTATAATCAATGGGGAGAACATTGTTGACCTAAATCTCTGATTGTTATTTCCAGATCTTATTATAGAGCTCTGAACTAAAGGACCACTAACATGGGACATGTTCTAAGAGGTTATTGCTGTGAAAATTAAATGTAGCTGATCATTTTAATGCTTTTAAATTTTCTGCCATTCTTAATTCACATCAGTCAATTGCGATCATTAATCAAGTTAAAAGCAATGGCTTGGGTGAACACTTAATATTGATTCTAGCTTAAATTTCACAGCAATTATAATCTAATGGTAAGTAGTATGTATAATATTTAAGTATAATCTAGTTCAAAGTGTCAATTAAGGGACAATAGTGAAAATAGACAAGTCCTGTGACCTGAGTGAAAATTGTAAGGAAATCTTATCTGAAATAAAAGAGAGACGAGGCCAAAGGCTCAAAGGAGGAAGACGAAATAGGTGTTTCTGGATTCACATAAAACATGACATTATAATGTGTACTCTCAGACAAAGGTGGAAATATCAACAAAACACACTGGTTATTTTACATTAAAAGATGGCTTTGACGATATTTCTGTTAGAAATCGAGACTGCTAACCTAAACAGGAACTAAATTCTTTACTTCTTGCAAAATTCTACATTTGCAAAGGAAAAACCAGGTCAGTTAATTTATTTCCTGCTCCAAATGTGCTTACCAGGTTTTCCTGAATCAACCAGCAATTAACTTTGCACAAGTGTCTTAATTTTACTAATTCTGATTTTCCTCCTCTGAAAATAAGTGCTCCAATCAAACAATTTGTAATAGTGGTATGAACTTGCCATCTTTGCATGTCTGCACTTCCTGTGCTTTTCTGTGTTTGGCACAGGTGCCTGCCTATAGTTTCCTTGAGGTGCAGATCTCTCGTACTGTGAGCCCCAAGTCGATCACTTTGATTTGAGAAAATGTACCTTTTTAGATCCATGAGAAGAGGTATTCTCAGGCGATGATTCTGTGGCCAGCAGTACTCGACTAGGACGCACAGCACATTGGAATGAGTAGATTTCACAATATCCTATCATGTACCGTATGAAGAACTTAAAAGAGAGAAACTCACAAACTATAAGCATAAAGAAAAGATGAGATTAAAATGCCAATTACTCTGATTTTATCAGAATATTTTGTTATGTTATCATATCACAACATTACATAAAAATTATACAGCTAGTATATATTCATAAAATAAAGCCAAGATATATAGATTCTCAAGTCTTTAGCCCTACCCAACGCATACTAAATCAGAAACTTTTTTGGGAGTTGGAGCCATTTCTGTTTTAGCAAGACTGTCAGATGATCAAATGACTGTGATACAGGCTAAGGCTTAATTGTTCTCAGGTACGATAAGGAAACAGTTCTATACTTAAAACTAAGAATAATAAAGTGAAATTTGATTGACTAAAAAAAAGTTGAAACGTCTCTGACTATAGATATTAAAAGTAAAAATAATAAGAACGCTAAAATAAAAAAAAAAATCATTGACCAAACCAAATGGCTGAAAAATTACTAATATTTTGTTCTCCAAGTAGTCGCTCAAATAGCAAATCCATATTTTAACCTGTAATTATTTATCATATGCAAGTAAAATGCTAAACTTTAAATAATTTTTAAAATTTCTTTTCAGAAAAACTGGCATCTCGGCCTTCTCAGTGGATTTAGCTGGATATAAAAGGTTGCTGGTGGGATGTTGAAGAAGCAGAAGCCACAGACAGAAGTTGGAAGTGGTTCTTACATTTCTGTGCTCAAAGTCAGAGAAGGTCGGGAATCTGCTCCATTAGATATTATGCACCCTAGAAAGAAGAGGAACCTATTGCCAGGAGAGATGAGCGCTACTCGTGTGAAGTAAATGCGCTGATTCCAGAGGAAGTGCTCAGGATGCTACTGACATTTAATATGAACTATATATTTCATGATTCTGAATATTTACAACTGCATAGAGAATAAATAATAATAAAAATAGGAAATACTTGTGACAGCTACAAAATTAAAAAAAATAATTAATCTTTCGTAGATAAAGTTAATACACTGAACAAAATTCATGACTTCAGCTCATAAAGCCAGAAAGAGAAGCAGATATAAATAATATATAAAAAGACAATACCATGTCAGAAGAGAATATCAGTAAATTACGTGTGAAAACCAAATTTGGTTCTTTGCAAGGAGCTATAAAAAATGTAATTTTGAAAGTCTGTAAAACATAAATAATTAAGATTGTTGAAAATCCAGAAGGAATAAAATCGGGTTCATTACTATAAATAGAGAAGGAATTAAAATATAAAATAGGTGTATAAACAAATTTGTATTAATAATAATGAACACCTAGCTAAAATTGTTCATATTCTGGAAAACACGACTTTTTGGAAACAACAGTTTAGTGATGAAATCAATTTTGTTTGACTATTAAGTTCTTATTTTGGACACTATTGACTGTTAGTTTGAAATCTGCCCCACATTCCCAGCCTCTTCCTGGAAGTGTGAGGGGTTATTTGGTTAAATATCTTCTTTTTTTTTACATGGCAAAGTATTTCAGAGCAATTACCCAATTTAATAATTTCAAGGAACAAATCATAACGAGTCTAGAACTCTGTGAATATCAAGCTAGCCAGCTATTCTCATTGACTTGAGTGAAAATTCTTTCATTAAATACTTACCTATATGAAGATTTCTGAAATCATTTAAAAAATAGCTACCTATTTTGCGAAACCTTATTAGTAATACAATATTTTCACCATAAAAATACTCTATTTCCACTTGGTCCAAGGTTCACAAGAGGCTCCAAGTTGCTTGAAAAACTGCCTAGTGATAAAAAAACAATTGGCTCAAATAGAAGTTCCGGTACCACCAACAGGGACCTCTCAAGACTTTGAGCTCCAGAGGCTTTTCTGGCCTCCTCGGGCTCCTTGTGTGATCCCTTAGACATTTACTGGTCCATGCTCACCTAGAGGTCCTATATTTTGCCATGAAGGTCACTTAGGTAGTTGCCGTTTTCCTGATGAGTTTAATTCCTCTTCCAGGAAATGACTTTCTAGAAAGCCAAATGAATGACTATCTGTCTGAGCAGAACTCAGGGCATGAAGTCTACCAGCCCTTGGTTTAGGTTCTTCTCCAAATCATTCAAGGCTTCATACCCCTCATCTTGAGATGGTCTGTGCATAGAGAGGCCACAGATGCCAAGCTGGCTTTGCGCTTTTAAGAGATACTTGGTTATATTATTTTTAAACCCTCAGCCCACGTGCAAAGGCAAGTCAGGCCCTCCAGAGCCACATTGGCTGTGAGGGAAATGAAGGCTTAGAAAAAGTCAGGGAAAGGAAGCTCACAGATGGAGATGAACCTGGAAGTTGGCAAGCAGTTCCACCACGGTGGAGTAACTGTGAGGAGTTTGGGAGGCCGCAAGCTAGTCATCACAAAGGAACCAGCCATCACCACCAAAGAGAAAAAATAAAGTATTAGCAGATTCTAAAATAAGGAATTAGGTGAGAAGATGATTGAAGCAAGCTGGTGAAAACAACGAGAGGCTCTGGGTCTGCTCTGAGTTAAATCCATGGGATCTCCAGGATTGAAGGCATTTATTCTTTTTTTTTAAATAATAGTCTTTTTTGTCTTTCTTATTGATGGGGATTAAATCCAAGACTTCACACTTAACAATAATAGTTAACACCTCTACCACTGATTTATAGCTTAGAATAATACCATTATACTAAACTTTAATATATGGCAATATAAATGCCAAAGTGATATTAATTTGTAGTAAGCAATAATTTTGACCTCAAATATAGTTGTATAAATTATATTTGTATAATTTTTAAAATCTTTGAAACACCTTCATTTACAATGCTTTTTGAATATTTTAATTCTATTATTGATTTGTTATTTGATGTCTCATTTCCTCTTTATTGTGCAAAGATCCTCCTATATTATTTTTATGCCCAAGAATTTTAGAAAAAATAGAATCGATTATTTAAAATAATAAGAAGTTTTTCAAAAATTAAAATATTTCTTTTAATTTTTTTTAACTCACCCTGTACAAGAAAAGGCCCTCTGTTTATAATTTCCTTCACAAACTAGAACTTTCCTACTTTTCCATTAGCAGTATTAATTTTTGGAGAGTATTTGGCATATAGCCCGGCCCCCATTTTTCATGATGAAAAGGCTACTAGTCATCTGAGTGTTTATTCAGCTAAAATTTTTTAAGACCTTAAGTTTTTAAAGCTATTTCTATAATGTTAGGCAGTGCAAATGACTTTGAATGTATGTAGAACTTTTTATTAAATCGAGGAAAAACATATAATATAAATGAGATGACATAGACTTTAAGAGGTTAGTAGTTCAATCTGAAATCTGACCTTTCGTAGATGCTGTTAAACAGAGTCCAGAGAGTGCAGGGCTGGAGCTCCGTGGGTTTGTTTTTTTTCTCCAAGCTCATGTACATGAACTGAAAATCAGAACAAGATTTTAGTTATGCGGGGAATGAGTTGCAAAGGGAAGGAAGAACTCCAGCAAGAGAAGAATCTGGAAGGTGCTTGAGTCTCTAAAGCAAAAGATTAGGACAAGAACCAAAATGAAAGTTCATTTGATTAACTTAGGATTCACAAAAATTGATAAAAGTGATCTTCAGGAAGTTTATGGGATCCTCAAAAGAGCTGAGTTTTATCATTGAGTGTGTGTATGTGAATTGGTCGCTTATTTGGTGCTAGGACAAACACCTAACCACTGCGAGGAAATGGTCAGAGATTTATTGAGCTGTTGGTTTCAGATAGCGCGAAGTCATGGTCAGGCAGGTCCAACGAAGGAGCATCTTGGTGTTGGGGTGAGTTAGGGTGACACTGTTCACGTCCCTGTAGCTGGGGAACAGAGCCCAGGGAAAGAAGAGGCACAGGAGATTTGCTCCCTAATATTACATCTCTGTGACTCACCTCTTCCAATTAGGTCACATATCTTTACACTACATGCATCTGTGAATATCAGTGTTTTTGTTTTGTTTTCTTTTAAGACAAGGTCTTGCTCCATAGTCCAAGCTGTTCCTAAACTCACTACATAGCCCAGGCTGACCTAGAACTCATGGCACTCTTCCTGCCTCATGCTCCCGTGTGTGGGGATTGTAGGCATGTGTGACCACATTCAGCTATTATGTGGTACTGAAGCATCGAACTCGGGGCTTCAAGCTTCCTAGGTAAGAGCTCTAACCACTGTCCCTAATCCTGACTATGAGTATATTAATCTAAGAAAAGTGCTGAAATGACCAAATCACCACTCCAGGAGTTTTTTGCTTCAGTCAAGTGAGTTTAGCAGCGACACAGTGGTTAAGATACAGTGTATTGTTTCTAAATTTGAACTTAAATCTGGTTCCCAGTATATCGGTGTTAAAAGTGGCAGAAACTTTAAGAGACAATTAGGTTGTGGAGGCTTCACAAATAGATTGTGTTCTTCTCCAGAGGCTGGGTTAGGTCTCCAAGAAACAAGTTCAGTCTCGAGGAACTAGATCAGTTACGGTGACAGCAGATCGGTGTAAAGCAAGCCTGGCACTTTTCCTGAGGCTTTCACACGCGTTTCTCTGCGTGCACCTGTTCCTGATGAACTTGAATATTCAAAACTGTGAGCTTAATAAACCCACTTTCTTAAGAAATCAACCTGCCTCAGATATTTTCTTCTAGCAATAAAAATTGAACTATGGCAAATGTAATGTAAAACATAGGCCTCAAGTTCAAATTGGATTTAATATCAGCTAAATAAACTGAACCTAAGCCCTCTGGTTATGCATATGGGAATGGTGGCTGTGGGGGTGAGTGACCTTGAATATATATTCATTTCAATTTAACATGAAGCTGGCTTGAAAACTGGATCCTGTCATATTTTTGATACCCAAGAGATCAAGAGCTCAATTATAGCAGTTAGATGAGGCAGGTTGACCTTATCAGGTGCGACAGTCTGGGGAGAAGCTAATTGGGTAAGTACTGAGTGTTTTGCTTCTCCCAG
Source organism: Ctenodactylus gundi (assembly GCA_004027205.1). Taxonomy (NCBI): domain Eukaryota; kingdom Metazoa; phylum Chordata; class Mammalia; order Rodentia; family Ctenodactylidae; genus Ctenodactylus; species Ctenodactylus gundi. The sequence goes on from PVKB01000019.1 coordinate 718,971, forward strand.
TAGCTGATTCTTTTCCAAAGTTCTTCCTGTTCAGCTGAATGGATTAATGAGAAGTTGGCTTAACCCTAGTACCAAGGGATTAATAACAATATTTCATTTTATTTCCGATTTTCTTTTGTCTATGGTTAATCTATCCTCTCATCTGTTTTCTATCAGCTGAATGGATTAATGAGAAGTTGGCTTAACCCTAGTACCAAGGGATTAATAACAATATTTCATTTTATTTCCGATTTTCTTTTGTCTATGGTTAATCTATCCTCTCATCTGTTTTCTATGCTGGTTGACTTAAATTTTTTCTTTAAGAGAAATGAACTAAAATAGGAAAAAAATCTCTCTAAGATGACATTGATCCTACATAAATTTCTATCAAGTCAGTGAGCAAAAGACAATGCTCAAATATACAAAGTAACTGGTTTAACAAGAACAAAAAGGATTATACAGATTTAGGCTCTGTGCTTGAATCCCCCCAATTCAATCACAGCGGAGTAGTTATGTACAATTCCGTTTACATAAAAATGGTCTGACTGTGAATATAATATTGTGTTCTTGAGTCTTTGTTAATCTAATTCCTTTTCTCCTGTGACACAATACCCCATGTTCACAAATTTGCTCTTGAATCAAGAAGAAAGAAAAACTTAAATTCTGGAACAGCGTGTCTTTTTTCACATCTTGATATTATCCAGCTCTTTGATAGGGAAACAGAGGGAAGCTGACTCGCTGGGGAAATTAAAAATACGCGGCAGCACTTTTTAATACAAAGATTCCCTGAAGCCAAGCACATTGGGATTGGCAGTTATCAGCATCAACTCACGGTGGGACAGAGCTCCCGAAATGCCTTGGGTGGTCTTCACGTGCTTCTTAGTAGGCAGCCTGTTTGAGGAGAGGCAGAAACAGCACTGTAAGGATTTTGAACTTAGCAGGGAGATTAAAAAAAAAGTGAGAAGGCACAGAGGAAGAACTGGTGTAGAGTTTGAAGCAGGATAACAAAGTATTAATCTGGCAAAAAAAGAGAAACAAAGAAAATCAGGCAAAGAAAAGTTTTGGATGTAAATTTATTTTTGTTTTCACAACTGAAACATCCAAACTATCACCTTTTTTTCTGTTTATTGCCTTCCAAATCACACAAAATATAAAGATTCACTTTTTTCTTGCCCTAACCTAATACAACTCTAGCGCTCGTAAAAGTGCAGAAACAGAAAACGCTGACTCTAAAGATGTCATCAGTGCTAAGGCTCAATGTGAGAATTTGTGGCCTCTTTACAGGCAGCCTCACCTGGAACACCACCTACCTGCTGCCTATTGTGTTAGGCGCTCATTAAGTGAACATTATTCAACACTGCGGGGAAAAAAGAAAACAGAACTATTTTATCCCATGATTTCAACCTGTGACTGGTTTATATATTAAGATAATTATTGTTATTTCAAATGAAGAGAAACTGTGTCCTGGCACAAGTAAGACTGAATAATCAAAGTGCACATCCTTGAATTAAAATAACAGTACTGATATGTTAATTCAGTCTGCCAAGGAAGAAAGCCACAGATGCTTGAATGTATAAGAAGCAAAGCATTTTATGAAAACACATCATCTTGAGCAATGCCGATTGACTCAGACCGCTTTCATTCTCTCTGCACCCTGGAACTGAGATATTACCAGTTCCATCATACAACTTGAAGATAAGAGTTACATGTTTTAACAGATACTTTTCTTAAAAATCTAAAGCTTGTGATCTCCTAAGAGTAAAACTTTTAGATAAAACCACAAGATAAAAGGAATGAAAAGAGATGGCACACAATGTAAAGAAAATTGGGCTGGAGTGAGGAGCATTGAATGCCACCTATAATTAAGTGACTCACCAATGCTATTAATTTTTGGGAAAGTCATGTACCTTCAAGGCTCCAATCTGTAAAATGAGATTGCTGAGACCTGGCTTGTCCATCTCGCAGAATCATGTGAGAATAAATTGAGATAAGAAGTTTAATATTTTGAGTGGATAAAAATGACTTAAAAGGATATGAAAGATGATAAAATATAGCTAGAATATGGAAGAAAGTTAGTGCAAGTTGTCACCATTGTTTTATAAAAGCTAAACTTTACCAATTTACTTTGGAAAAGAGGGCATAGCAATGCTTATGATCAAAGTGCTTAATCCATTCTTGAAAGTTTAATATGAAATAAAAGAAACCAAGGAACAGGGTATGCTGCTCAGTGGCTACAGAATTTGCCTAATATTTGCAATGTCTTGGGATTGATTCTCAAGCCTCACGTAAAGATTAACTGGTCTTGGTAGTGTATACTTGTAATCCTGGGGAGATGGGGAGGATTTGGGAGAGTGAAATAAAGGGAGGGGAAGGGATAGTAATATCGATGAGATACATATGTGCGCAAAATTTGTTCCTTCCATGGTTTATTATAGGATTCTATTGAGTTACTTGCATTAAAAGTAAAATGAGAGCCTTGTCCCAGTTCCAAGGTTGACAAAGGTCAGCCTTTGGCAAAATTGTGAATGGGTTAAGTGTGCCTGTGTCACTTGCCTACTTCATGATTAGTACTCATTCTCTTTTCTCATACATATAATCATAAAATGAAAGGGAAAAAAGAAGGTTGAGGCAGAAGGACTGCCCTGAGTTTGAGGCCAGCCTGGATTTCATAGTGAGCTCCAGAACAATCCTGGACTACAGAGTGCTTTTCTGCCTCAAAACAAATATTAAGTATACTAAATATGGAGAAATTCAGTTTGACTCAATTATGTGTTCATCACCCAAAATTAGTATATGATTGTCTTATTCCTGAACTAATAAAACTTTGGTGATAACCATGATAACCACATACAAAACAGGTGGCACTAAATTGCACTGAATCCACAGTTACCAAAAGCCAATGAAAGTTACTAGGGCTCTAAAATATTTAAAAGATATTTTAAAAAATTTCTCTACAATATAGTTAACTAGTATTTTTTCATATTTTGGTATAACATTTATGATTGTGCCCTGAAGTTTGGTAAGACATGGTTTATATGAGGTAATTGTTATTTGCGACGATCATTATCTTTACATTTGAGAAGGTGTTCAGACTATTTGAAGAAATTTTTACTCATTATTATGTTATTAGGCAATAAAAGTACTCATAAGTATTACAATATACTTTTGTACTTAGTATCCATGCAAATCAAACGTAATCCATATCACAAGTCTGGAGTTTATGTCTAACATTTTATTTGACACCCATGACTACACAATGAGGCAAGTCTTGTTACTGTTTGTACTGCGCACGTAGAATGATATACATCACACCATGCACAAAAACACCAAGTGACTTGCTCCTTTTCACATGGGCTAATTGTTGAATCAAGATTAAACTTCTAAACTCTAACAATGAGCCTTCAGCACCAACACTCAGTCTCTGCCCTGTGCAGTCTCCTCACATAATCTTTCTACAAACTTCAAGCTTTGAGAAAGAAACTTGCTGTGGTTGCTTAAGAGCAGTTGTGCTTTTGTAGCCTGTAGCATGAATGTGAGGTGGTCACCTAGACTGTATTTCTTCCCACATCTCAGAACTTCTCCAAGTTAAAAGTCAGTCTTTTCTTGTAAAGGAGTCACTCCTGACTTGCTGTCTCACTTTCTTCACTAAACTGCTAGTTCCAGGGAAGTGTGAAAAGAATTTGTCAGTGGGAGGCACTCGTAGAACAGTGCCTCTTCATGGTTTACCACAGGACTCTCTTCAGGCATTTCCACTAAAAGTAAAATGAAAGCCTCCTCTCAGAGTTTGCAAGGGTCAGCCTGTGGCAAAATTGCGAAATTGGCTAAATGTGCTTGTGGGACCTTCCTGGGTCATGATTAGTCCTTGTTCTATTTACCATTTGGTTTTCACAAGGCTACTAGAATGACTAACTGGTTATTTGTGTTATTTTGTACTTAAGGTTTGTAAAAGTTTGTAATTTTTGCGTGTGTAGAGCTCATATATCTCTTACTCAGTAGTTTTTCCAAATATTTATTGGATAAATAATAATAGCACCATTTAAATTATCTTGAATTTTTTCTTGAGTATAACAAAAAGACAATTGCTTGACTACTGGCTTTTAATTAGGAGGAGATATAAATGAACAAGGAAAACGGTTAATGTATGAATCATTCTGTGATAGCATTTCCATTACTTTTCCAAAGCATGAGAGGGAGAGAAAAAGTGGGATCTCCTGATAATGTTGATTAGTTATTTACCTGCCACTGGAAAACACTATTTGACAATGACAACTTAGAGGAGGGAGATTGTAATTTTAACTCCATTTCAGAAGGCTTAATCCGTGTATTTCATGGACTAGGCTAGCTCTAACGGAAAACAAACAAATAAAAGCAAACCAATAAACCTTCTAACAGGAGAAAACGCAGGAGAGACTCTGGCAGAGGACTGCTTACCCAACAGCAGCCAAGAAGCAGAGAAAAGAGAGGAATCCCAAACAAGAACATACTCATCAAGACCACGCCCACTGTGACTCATTTATCCAATCAGACCTTACTTCCTAATGGAACAGGAAGTCTTCAGTGGAATAACCAATAGATGGAGTCACCCGTAGACTTGATCCAGTCACCTTCAAACATAAGACTTTTGGGGAATAATCGTGAGACTTTTGGGATTTATACAATACGTGCCCTGAATATTTGTAAAAACTGAAAAAACTTTCTTTGGTGCCTTTCTCTCCTGATGATAGGCCCAGGATTAAACCTGCTCTCCAATGTCTGTAAATACTTACCTGGTTTCTTGTCATTTTGTCACCGTATGACTGGTTGAAAACTGACGTAGTTTTCCATCTTTTTATTTTTTTTTTCTTGCTATCTGTATATAAGGGTCACAAGTCCTTAACATTGTAATCACTGGGAAATGTTATTGATGTAGTGAAGAAAACAATATATACAGAGAATTAATATTCTATTTTCATAATCTTAAAATTCTCTTACTGTTTCTGGTCCCTGGGCCATCTTCTAAATAGTTCAATGTAGAAGTGATAACAACTGTAACTTCTAAACTTTACTGAGCATGTGTTACATATTATATTCATTAGATACTTTTAACCTATGCAGTCGTTTAGTCCATAAAGGGTCTGGATTTATGAGTAAGTTGAAGCTCAGTAAATGTCATGAGACATTTCCAAAGGCCATTCTGCTTATAAATGGCAGAAATGGGTGTAAAATCCAGATTGTTATAATTCTGTAATTTTGTGATCATTTTCCAAATTCAAATTTAAGAAAAACTATTTTTGTCTTCTAATCCCTTGTAAATATGTGTTATTTATATGGTTATTCAGATAGATGATACTAAATTTATGACACTTTCTCCTACACGTATTAGCAATTTACTCTTATCTTTTCAGTTGTACAGCAGGGCCCAGAAAACAAATTCCCAAAGAATGCCTGAATGCTGGTAGCCCCCTAGTGGCCTGGGAAAATCATCCGTTTCATGTGAGTTGAAATGTCTTTTGATTACTATTGTTATTTTTCTTCTTGCTCTTTTGAGAGATGCCTGTGATGAATGAGAACAGAAAAGAAAATCCATTTTACTATCACCTCAGGGACCCACAACTTTTCAGAACTCTTTTAGACCTTTCAGGACATGTCAGTGGTATTTAGGCCCTTCCTCATTCTCATTTCACTGTCCTATTCATATGAGGCAAACCTCGTCAGAGAGGGAAAAATAGACTTGCGAACTTACTGTTATTATCACAAAAGAAATTGATTGACAGAATAATAAGAGACGAGGGAAAGTCTCTAAACCAAGTATTCTTTCGTTTACTTTTTCATTTCGTTAAATGCATACTTTTATGGAAATTTCACCCTGTGACTGGAACTGTCTGTCATTGGTAATTCAAAAATAGAAAGATTCAATCCATGTCAGTCCATGTCGTGTAAGATGCTTAGAAGGTAATGGGGAAAAGGTAACACAGAAAATTATAGTGCCTTGTGCTAAGAGATGTCCTGAAAATACAGCTGAACTGTAGAAATAAGCTTCAAAATTCATGTTTGATCATCCAAGAAACTCACATATATGACTTGAGCTTTGATTGGAAACAAGATGTCTGAATAAGAGCTTGTCAGAAGCATAAATGAACAGAGATATTTCCAGTACAAATTCAAACTCAGCAAAGAAGAACTTGGATAGTCACAGGCCGTTGATACCACTGGGATACCGAGAGCAAAGTTGGGAGAGTGGGGGGTAAAGCTTGAGTAGTTGAATAATAGTAATTCCAATAAACAAGGGCATGCATTTGTTAAAAAATTATATTTTTTCGAGTGTTGGGGAATATCTGACGTGAATGAAATCACACTATCTCTCTCTCTCTCTCTCTCCCTCTCTCTCTCTCTCTCTCTCTCTCTCTTAGAACAATATTCTGTCACCACCATTTCTCCTGCAATGAAACTACATTGGAATCAGGGCCCAAGCACAGGTTGTAAAACTGGCTTTCAAGTACAGGTTATCGAATTATTATTATTTTTTAATACAGGGTTTTTCTCTGTAATCCAGGCTGGTTCTGAAATCACTATGAAGCCCAGGCTGGCCTCAGATTCATAACAATCCTCCTGCTTCAGCCTCTCAAGTGTAGGGCTTACATGCATGTGAATCTACGACCAGCTTATGTGGTACTGGGGAATCAAAATTGGGTTCATGCAATTGCTGGGAAAGTGCTCTAACCACTGTACTGATTTTGCAGACCCTAACACCGGCTATTAAGAGAGAAGACAGAGGAAAGAAATCAGCAAGGTGAATATAATATTGAAACAAACTAATGATGCATTTTGATGGGATTTGAATGCATTAAAAGTTACTCACTATTGTGAATAACTGTCCCTCTCCTTTGCTAGGAAACTCTTGTTGTCTAGAATGGTGATTTCTCTGTTCAAATCTGACGTTCTTTTCTTAGAGTATCATTTTCTCTTAACTAGAGCCAGTTACCCCAGAAGGTTAGGCTTCTCCCACCGTTGTGCTGAGGCCAGCCCTCCCACTAATACTGACTATCCCAGATGACAGCTCACTTCTCCTTGGGAGGAATTATTTGCCCTTCAAAATTTTCCCTTTGGGACTATGGCGGGTATGCTCTAGCTGAGTCCACATTCTTCTTCAATAGCTTTCTACTTACACATATTTCCTGTCTTCATTCTCTTGATAGTATTTTCAACAAAATGGGACTTGCAAAATCATCCCAATTACTCTTTCTTGAGAATTCAAACCAAGATATTAGAGGTGACCAAAATCTTAGGCCTTAATTACTTAGTGATTTTCTGAGTCACAAAGAAACATATATCTTTAAAGAAAGTCCTAGGAAGAACACAAGAACTCTCAGGTCCACTTGCTGTCTTGACACCAGTTCCACAGTTGTCCCAATCTACAACTCTACTAATAACTTCATTTGTTTATTAAGCATCATCTTGTTTATTCTATTGATCTTTACATAACTCATATTCCTGACTGTATCTGGTTCTGCAATATATCTAATTGCTATAAACTTCCTTATTAGTTATGCCTATGATCCTGCTGACTCTGATCTTTATTTAATGAAGTTCTATCAAAATCTTTTCTTATAATTGTGTTTTGTATTCAGGCTCCCATGATATTAATCTGCAAATGATGCAGCTAAGACTACATTTCTCAAGCAATACTTTCCCAAATGTGCCTGAAAGTAGGTGCCATAAATTTAGTAGCTATAGTATCCCAGTCATTATTTTAGGCACTAGTCATATGGAAGTGAACCAAGATCAATAAAGATGTGTCCTCACATGTCTTAATTACTTATTAGTTGCTGAAACAGAGCACTTACTATCCCCAGCATGAAGGGGTAAAGATGTATTTTAGCTCACAATTTCAGATGGTCTCATTCCATTCATGGGTGGCCAGCAATGGTGAAAGCACATGGGGAGGAGTAGCTGGGGAAAAGCTGCCCACAGCATGGCAGAGAGTAAACCAAATGCTTACCTAACGGCAGAGCTGGCACAGATTCTTCCAGGTCGTCCCCCAGTGATCTGTCCTTTACAATCAGAACCAGTGGGTTTCCAGAGAAATTCTACAACGTTAAAATACATGAGGTTTGCTGGGGGCATTCACACTAAAATCATACCAATACCTGAAATATGTAATTAAATATGAAAAATATGGATTTGAGAAATAAATGAAGGGAAATAGCCAACATTTAGGAGGTTAGTGGAGGAGAATTTGTTCTTCTTCAGTTAGTCTGCAAGAGCTTGGATACTTGTTACTAGGCAATTAAGTCCAAATACTCAAGTTTACTTGCTCACTGCTGACCAAATCAGAGGTGGCTATTTATTTTGCTAACAAGGAAAAATGACCTCTTCAAAGTGAATTCAAAGGTTTTGGAGGGGCTTCATCATTCTAGTCACCATCCGTCCACCTGGACTGCAGAGAGGTGGGACTGACAGTGTATATCATAGCCCTCAGAAAACGTAGAGAAGCCTTTTCTCGCTAAAGGAAAAACAGTCTAACTTTTCCAGGTTACATTTTTCCATATTAGTTACATACTGACTGCTACAGTAAAGGTAATATGGTCAGTAACATTGCCTCTTTTACTTTAGGATTCCATTCCTACAAAGAAGACAGTAAAAGTTCCAGAATAATAATAAGAATTAGCAAAAAATTAGAACAGTATTTGTTAATGAACAAGTATTCAATAATATTTACATTGGTAATATCCAGCATTTAGTGGTTTCTTTAGGTATTATATATTTATACCATGAAACAGACACAGAAATTATTGTTTTCTTTGATAATGATGAAATCTTTTAAAGAAACTCATGTCTTTTTTATTTCATTAATATGTGTATATGTGATACATGATGTTTACATCGAATTTGAGTATTTTGTCCAGAAATATAAAGTGTTTTAAAAGGCTGAAATTTAAGCTTACTTTTCTGTTTCTTTTTTTGAAATAGAGTCTTGCTCTGTAGCCTATACTAGTTCTGAACTCACTACATGGCCCAAGTTGGCTGTGGACTCACAGTAATCCTCCTGTCTTAGCCTCACAATCCAGTGTTGGGAAGTTGGGAGGCCTACCTTTACGTGGTGCTGGGGAATTGAACTAAGGACTTTGCACTTAGAAGGCAAGCACTTAAACTCTTGTGCCATTCTTCCAGCCCCTTACATTTCTATTTCTATTCTGACTTACAAAATCACAAAGAACTTATTAATAAATAATGTCAGTGTGTTAAGGTTTAGAATGTAGTTACTCATGTGGTACTTTGAAGGAAATAGACAGAAAGAAATTCCCTAGGATAAAATTAATAGTTGTTAAGGATATAAAGCCATGACAGATTGGGTATTCTTCATGTACTTTTTTGAACAGCAAGTAGGAGTGGTATGCATCACAAAAGTTGGAAAACATAGTAATATTCACAGAATGCTGGTAATTTCCTCATTATTTTACTAGGAGAAGAATAAGGTATGGAGACAGAATGGTGGACATTATATATTAGACAAAGGATGGAAAATATTGAAGATTTGCTAGCAAAGTTATGAATGGCCACAATTTACTAGAAAAATTAATCAAACCACTATTTTCCAAATATGTTAGAAGTTAGGGAGACCAGATTTAGGCATATCTAATAAGTTGTTTTCTAAAAATCAACTACACGCTAACAAATGAAGAGGAAGGAATCAAGAGCATTTTCTAGGCCACAGTCAGACAGATTTTTGTTTGGATGTCCCTAAGATTGATCTTGAAAGTAACCCTTAGGAGTTACTCATAAGGCCATTGAAAATAATGAAATTTATATGTTTTGCTTAGTATTACTCACGCTCTAGTTAAGCAGATTTTCTATTTCAAGCAAGAGTACAATTGTAATAGACATACTGTGAAAGCCTTAAAGTGTGCTTTCAGACCAATTACAGAAAGCAAAATTGACTAACACCTCTAACCACCTGGTTTGAAATCTATACCTTGGCAGCCAAAACCTTGAAAGGGCTTCTCCAAGAATACTGCAACAAGAATACCAGGGTAGACCGACTCCTGGGAAGTGCCAGAACACTTTGCTACATAACTTGGTCCAAGTACTCTCCAGAACAATTCTGATCTTTCCTAAGATTCTCTAACATACCTGGGTATGTTCACAGAACTTTTTCTCTCTCTCTCTCTCTCTCACTCTCTCTCTCTCTCTCTCTCTCTCTCTCTCTCTCTCTCTCTCTCTCTCTTTTCACTTAGCATCAAATTTGCACAGTAACCTGACATTCTTTCTGGAACATTTTCTTTTTTTCTTTTTCTCTTTCCTTGAGGAAAAACTCTGAAAAAACTTACCCCATCCTTTGCACATAATCTCTGACCACTGTGTTCACATCACTTCTTTATCCATTTTAAACATATTGCTCCTTTAATATCACATCTGTATGAAATGTGTCTTGTGATCCAAATTGTCACACCTGAAGGAACAGAACCCTCGATAGTCACACACCGGGGTTGCTGCACAGGTCTATTAACAATTGCAGCGGGACATGGGAGTAACAGGAAGCACTGAAGTGCGTCGCTTTGGGTTACACAATTATTCCACCCTCTTCCCATTGTACAAAAGCAGACTCCACTCCTACTGATTAGGGTCAGTCACTCAAGACAATGTAATGTCTGTCTGCTTGCCCTTGGGCAGAAGGTGACTTAACATGTACTTCAATGAAACTCTGATTTTTCTTTGAGGAAGAATTTGCTACATTGGGAGGAACAGACCTCCCATTATGTTGAAACCCGACTTAGGAAAAGAGAAGCACATTACCACAGAGTCTTTGGGGGTTACGGTGAGTGGAGACATTTCTGCTTCTGTACCTTAAATTGTGGATCCTCTTGGTTTTTATTTGGGAAACAGCATCCTATAGAAGTCTCGGATTTAAAAGTTTTCTCATCCTTTCAGAATGTTTCTGTTGAGCTGGTCTTTGGTCGAAAATTTACAAGTTAATTTTAGCATTTTTAAGGATGGCTGCCATTATATGATATAGTACGTAATATGCCCAGTACATTTCATCCTTTGAGGCCTCATTCTGTAACTTCTTTTTTAGCAAATGGGTCTTGTGAGTAGGTATTGTATTACATGGCGTTTCGTGTCTGTAGCTCAGGTATTATGTAAATCCTGGGTATTGGGAAGTTCGCAACATTGCAAACCCAAAATAAGTACCCTAATGAGAATGGACTACAGGATAAATGACCAGAATAAAAATGATCAGATATGATCAACTTTCCATCAAGTCAACATGTTGTCATCTCAGCGGGATAGCTTGTATGACATTATCAGCATTGGTCTCTCTTCTGGTGAGCTTAGACATTCAGAAAGACCCAGAAATAGTTTGGCCTTGGTAAGAGGGTGTCCATGCTATTAGACTATTCAAAACTTCCAGTCCTTGCCTCTGATGTGTTCCTTGGCCCATGTGTTTATTGTATCAGATTTGGCAAAGCCTAACATCAATTTATTGAAAACATTTGTCTACCTGCTGCTCATCCAGTTTTTTTTTTTTCAAGGCATGCTTCCTGGTGGGCATTTTAAAGAGAAGTACAAAGACTTACTACTTTATTTCTGCTCTGATGTGCGTGTTTGCATATCTGTACCCTAGACACTCAAGCAAGGAGGTAAGACCAGGTTATTTAGGAATGACAGGGTTCCTTGTAGAAACTCACTTGTCATTAGGAGGAAGTTGTCATTTGTATTATGACAAGAAAAGAGGAGGTACATAAGAAGTTTATGTCCATGGATAAATGTTTATTAAAAATATATACCTCATGATTTTTACCTGGCTGCTCTTCCTAGCTTGAGTGTGCTGTAATTCTTCTGCATCTTTTAAAACTCCACACCCAGGTATTGCACTGGTTTCACAGTAGCCTTGTACTGGTGAGACTATTGACCAAGGTCTACTCAGGAACATTCCATCGCCTGAGCACTTGCTCTGGAAATAATTGATATCTCATTCATTGGTTTCTAAGCAGTATCACCAAGTAATTTTCCATTGTCTTTGGACTTTTTTTTCCCATTTCAGTGTCGTGTCCTTTATCCACTCATGTGCATTGGAGCTTGTCAAGGTTTGGGCCTACATTTCCTTCATCAGTTTTATATTCTTTCATTGGGCATTTGTGTAGACATTTATGTTTTGGTTACCCATTAAGCACAGATTATTCACAATTTTTTTTTTTTAATCTCAGATCAGATGCCTCCTCTAGCAGCAGTTAACAGATTGAACTGGTCTCTAGATGCCTTTCTTGGAATGACTGCAATTCACACTCAAACCAACATATTTAAGTCAAATCCATGATATTTAATGCTTCTAATCTAATGATCTATAACATTATCAATTTCAGATAACATAATTTCTACTTTTCATACATGTATATATTTAAACAAGCTTGAAATATTGCATTAATTCTTAATTTTTTTTTTGTTCTTGTCATTCTCATTATTTCTTATTCCCATCATAAAATAAAGTTTATCGATACTATCTCCAAAAAATAGCTCTTAAATGTGCCCATTGTTTTTCTAGACCAAAAATATTTGGTCTAGGCTTTTATCAATTAAACTCTGGGCCAACACAATAGCCTTCTAATCATCACATGATCTTTTATTTTGCTCTTTTCCTATCAAATCTATAGGAAGACCACAATGAACTTTAAAAAATGCAAATCTGACTGAATCACACCCTTGCTTAAGACTGATCAGTATATTTCTATTACACATAAGATAGAAAACCAATTTCAGCTAAACTCACAAAGCTGTAGGTAGACTTGTCCTGAGACTGCTGTCACATGTCACAGCTCGCTGTCAATCTTCTACTCAGTCTATTTATACTGTGCTGAACTGTGGTAACTCACATGTACTGTGTGCCATGCCTTTAACAGATGAAAGCAGTTTCTTCCTGTTCTCAGGCAACTTTTAGCCATTGTCTTAGTTACTTTTTTATTGCTGGAATAAAATACCTGACATCCACAACTTAGGGAAGAAAAGTTTGTTGTAGTTTACAGTTTCAGAATGTCCCAGTCTGCAGCTGGGAAATAGTGGGATCTCATGGTGGGACCGTAGCTAGAGCCAGAGCAAGAGTTGGTACTCCAGGAGATGGAAATGCTTACAGCCATATGGCATAACTGTGAAAAGCCTCGAAGAAAGGGTAGACCAGTACATGCCCATCCAGGTCCAGCCCCAAGCATCTGCCCCTTCCACCCAGGCCCGGTGTCTAACACTACACAGTATCCACATGTACATGAGGCTTTTGGGTGATACTCCAGATCCAAACCAGGATGGCCTTGCTTAGTATTTGAGTCCAATTTGTCCTATCTAAAAGGAAAAAGGAAATGATTTGTAAAAAAATTTCCCCATTTTATTGTTATGTATATGTGCAAAATGTAAGGTTTACAATGGAGTTGAGCCTTTTATGCACGTCTGTATCTTGTCAAGGTGACAAGGGCTTTCCCACTCTCCTTTTGTCCCTCCCCCTAACCTTCCCTCCCACCTCCCCTACCTGACCCCCCTGTTTCACTTTGTTTTTCAAGTTTAACATCATATATTTGTACGCAAAATACTCAAGTTCAACATAAATATTGTGTATCACACATGTATAGATCAATAAAATGGAGAAAGTTCTCCTTCCCAAAGGAAGTTTTCCAAGCTTTTATTCATTAAATATTATTAAGCGTTCTCACAGCAGTAACGATTTCACACATTTCTACGACCATTCGCTGTCTTTCCCATTGCATGGGAAGATCTGTGGCACCAAAAATATTTTTAATTTTTCACACGTCACCTTTGAGTCACCATTCCCTGAGACAGCCCTTGGTACTCATTACTTGGTGCATATTTATTAATAAACATATGAAATTATGTGACACTATTGTTGACAATTCTTTGTCATATATGAAAGGTATACTTTAAACAATTGTCAGTTATTATCTTGATACATTTTTATTGAAGATAATTTGTCCAACTTTTAAAAACAGTTTTTTTCTAGCATATTGGGGCTCTAAATTAGTACAATGTGGTTTGTGTTTGAAATTCAGGTGTGTGCTGCTTGAGCTAAACGGGTCACCTACTTATTTTTCTAATAGTATTTGATCATAAAGTTGGCTGTTACAGTCATCTAGTATGTTTCTAAACATAGTTGCTATACATGTACACATATCAAGTTGATTAGAAGTGAGTGCTGACCTGTTTTACTTTAGATAAATAGAATTCAAGTGTTCCAGTGCATGTGTTGAACTGATTTGGCAAACTGCTAAAAGAATACTTAACACATGTTCTCCTATCCGACGGTAACCAGTCTGAAGCTACAGTATCAACCAAACTAAATTCTCAAGAAAAAGCACAGAAGAATCTTGTTCTATGATGGTTAAAGTGGTTAAATGAAAGACTTTTAGGGGAAAAAATGCAAAGTCAGGAAGATAAAGGTTTGGGTTTGGTTTTTGCAATTGCAGATGATTGTCCCATCAATAGACTTCAAGAATAATAGTTTATAACCCCTGATAATAATCATATAGATACTGTCTTTATGTTTATCTTACAAATGAAGAAGCCGAGCTATTTTTAAAGGAATGGTGTTCATAGAACATCAATAATACCCAATTCCTATCTTTAATTGTTGGTCTCAAGTATCACTTTCTAAAAGGAAAACTTTTTTTTAATACAAATACTATGGTAAATATTGAGCTAGTGAGTTTTTAAAGTTTCATTTAGCCTTTTCCATATCATACCATATTGTAGTTGTTTTATCATCCACCTGTATATCTCTGTCAGATGTAAATCTTTAAGAATCAGATTATGACTTTCCATTTAACCTTAATAAGAACAATTTGCCACTAAATGCCTGGTGAACGAATGAATGTCTGAGAAAAAGTGAATGAATTAGATATGTTTCTGAAGTCTGAGTCACCTTCTTCCAAGTCATGCTTATTAAAGTGTACCTTTATTGTTATTTATGTTCAACGAGGTCATCAGGTTATAACAATTGCTATTTGGAAAAATGTGTTATTTATAGTTTCCAGAGGAGCAGACATGGAAAGCCATTGCTTTTTTTTTTTTTTTTTTTTGTCGTAGAAAGGCAAGATGAGGTAGAGCGAATAGGTTTAGAATCAAGTAGTTAAAACAAAACAGAAAAGTTAGCAAAATATATAGCCTAGAGGCTACCCGTACTCTTTTCCTATCTAGTCCTGGAGTAACTGGGACAGGAAGTTAGAGACCTTATATGTGGGAACTTGACAGGGCCAATCACAGAGGTGATTAGGGCACTGGTGATTTTAAATGGTCATTTGCATATGAAAGGAACATTGACAGGTAAGCTTTCACTAGAAACTTCAAGTCTAGTAGGGTCAGCCTCCCAAAACTCTGTGACACCCCAGATAGTAAACCATCAGGCTGAAAAGTCACGCTCATTGCATCGTGTCGTATAATCAGAGAAAATAATTTGTGAAGAATTAAGTACTGCATGTGAAAAATGGTAAGTTTTCATCATTCATCTACTGATCTTTTTCTAACTATTTAAGTTTTCCAAATATCATTATCTTCAGAAACACAATTTCTCACTTTTCCTCTGGCTTATATTTTATGATATTGCTATATAATATTATGTCAATTGTGCTTGCATCTATTTAGAAAACAATATTAAAGCAGCTACAGGTGGGCAGAGGTTATAATTCTAAAAATTGAGATAACTACTATTCTACGAAAGGTCTGGGCTCAGCCTCAAGGAGAAGCACTATTACACTCCTTGGCAAGAGAGATGCTGATTGAACATTAGTTATGTGAACTGGTGGGTAAGGCCAGGATTAAGAATATCAGCAAAGATATAGCAAAATATAGAAAGAAAAACCTTTTGGTAAATATCCCAATAAAGGGATTGGTTGGATTCAGAGAAGAGGCATCAAGATTTGACTACTGCGACCCATTCAAGGAATAAGAGCTGAGCTAGAATGGTGACTTAAGTGAAATGATTTAGGTGTGGAAGATTAATATGATAAGTACTTTATAGCTTCTCTGACTTGGAAAACCCAGAACACAGACATTCTATAGAACCACACGAAGAGATAGCCGGAGTTGGGGGAAGGGATAGGGAGTGTGTGAGCGTCAAAAATGGGAAGGGATTGTAAAGTTGATATGATACGTATGTGCACAAAATACCCAAATTCATTGTAAACACTATGTATTACATATGTATATTAATAAAACAGTAGAAAAACAGATATGTTCTATTATAGAACATTTTTAATGTGTCCTTTTTTGATATAAGGTCTTGTTCTATAGTCTATGTTGGTCCTAAGCTCCCAGACTGGCCTCAAACTTGTAGCTATCCTCCTGCCTTAGCCTCTGAGGGATAGGGTTACAGGACCGCGCCTGTGGTGCTGGGGGATAAACCCCGAGGCCTCATGCTTCCTAGGCAATCATTGAGCTAGGCCCTCAGCCCCTAGAAAACACATTGTTAACAAATTTACAGGTCTTTAAAATCTTTGTTCATGACTTATGAGCCCAGTAAGAGCTGAAGTGTCCCTATACAAACATGTCATGTTCATAGCTCTCTCATGATTTGAGATAGGGCTGATTTTCTTGAAAGATTAAGCAGTTTTTTCTCTATTAAAGAGAACTTCTCACTCTGTCCTTAACTTAGGTGAAATGCCTATTTTCTGTATGTGCATGCATGCATACGTTCATGTACAATAATGAATGAGGCAAGACTATTGCTTTGATGTTAATTGTTTAATTGTTGCTTGAAATTTCAAGAGAAATCCAATAACCTGATTTGTAGATCACTTCTGATATTTAGAACATTGCATTCCTTGTGGAAACTTGCAGGGAAGAATTTTAGACCAACACGGTGGGGAATGTTTAAACACTCAACACAAGAAAGATCCCAGTGGAAAATCTGACACCCTTTTATATTTGCCACAATGTCAGGCACTACTGAAATTACCAAACGATAAAATAATCAAAGCACAGTTTCTGGGAATTATGTGGAGAAGCCTGGATTCACTCTCAGATGATTATTTTTCTAATTATGCATTTCTAACTCAAAGGAGAACACAAGGGCTAGCGTGTGTCCCCCTATTGTAGTCTGTCCATTAAGTTTTGAAATAGCCATGCTAGGTTTGCATTATGCTTAAGGTTGGAGTATGGTAGTTTTAGTTACAAAAGAAAAAAAAAAACACAAAGAGCCCCTTTCTGCAATTTAGTTTCCACATCTGAGCTATATGACAGATGATGAAGGTTTGATTTGTTTTCACAGATAGTGGTCTAAGAAGCAAATCAAAGAATGGCTTCCTAAGATGAAAAGAGAGAGAGATAGAGAGAGAGAGAGAGGGGGGGGGGGAACATGGGCCTTTGGGGCATTTTTTGTTCCATACAAGCATAGGTATTTCTGAAAGGCTTGAAACAACAAATGTATCTTTCCAAGCACTGTCAGTGTCTTAAGCTAAAAGCACAAAAACAAATAGCCAGCCAAAACTTGCTTTTAAAAATATTGTCATCATGTAAGATCTAGAATGTCTGCTCATGATTGGTTGCATTTCACATAAAGTTATTTATTCACTTACTTCAATTTACACTGCATGATTGTTATATACGATGTCAGATTGTGAAGTACACATTCACAATAATAATAGACCATACACTAGTGTGTGCTAGCAGAATATATAGAAATATATGTTAAATATACTTTGGTATTCACTTGTTAATCAGTGCAGGAATTGAGCCACTTTTGGGATGTTAGTATTTACTTTTTTGATGAGTTCTTTCATTCTGTTGAATTGAGGAAAAAGAGAAAGAAATAGAGTATTATTAGATCTAGCTAGGACGATAAAGGGAGTTTTATTTGATAACTTTAGAATGTGTAGTTACATGTAACTAAGAATAAGAATTGAATTATAAAGACAAAATAGATGTAAAACAAGGAAAGCTGGTTCAGGAAAAAGTGTTTTTGTTCCTGTTTGTTTTTTCCTCTCCTTAACAGACCCAATATTTTCCTCGCAGGATCTTCACGATGCCATACCTTCTCCAATGCAGTGATTCTCAAACACGATTGCCCACTAGAAGCAATTGTAGATGTTTAAAAATTACCGATTCTTGGGTCAAGCAACTCATTATTCTAAGCGTTAGGTTTAATTGGTCCGAAGTTCAGCCCTGTGTGAGTCTATATTAATAAAAGTCTGCCTAGTAACACACATACCGAGCCATGGTCTAAAGCTATCTCTGAAACATCAGTTCACACAGTGTAAGATGCACAGGCTCAACATAGGAACTTCTCAGAAATGCACATTCTCAGGCCTCAGCCTAGAACTACAAAGTCAGAAGCTGAAAATTGGTCCTGCATTTTGTCTCATGTCAAATGCTGTAAGTGATTCTGAGGCAAACGAATGTCAGAAAATCCCTGGGATATGATTGGAAATTTAATTTGCACTTTCTCCAGTTCCCAGGTGATGACTGACCTCTACCGCTTTCTCCTGTCCCTTCCCCCTCACCCCTCTCGCCACGCCACTAGGACACTTCTGCTCATCTTTGGTGGAATGGATGTTCAGACAAAAATGTAATACATGCTAGGTTTATCTCATGAGGGTAACCGGTGTTTGAACCTTACTGCTATTTTTCTTATCTGACTGTTTACTAGGTTGGAAAGGATAGGTTTTGCATAGAAATCAAGTTTCAATTTTTCTGTTTATCTTCTACCGGCACAGTCACTTGACTTGGAATACAAGTTGATTTAGTTAGCCCCTTGCAGGCAGGAATTAATATCCAGGTGTTAGAGCCACCAGAACATGCACCCGATTCAGAGCCAGCTTTTGTGTTTGGCTTCGAGGTAACTTTCAACGTTTGCCAGCCACACTGACCACCTGTGAAATATTTGATCAGTCTGCTGATCCAGCTGTAGCCTCTCAGTGCTGTGAATTCCAGCTCTCCTATGGGATGACAGAGGGCGCTTGGCAGGGTGACAGCCTGATATGGGCCAAGTCAGAAAGAGAGAATTGACTCAGGTTTGCTCAGCACAAATCACTTGTTCATTTCTATTGTCTCTACAAAGCACATTTCAACACTTGTCTATCACCCCAGTAGAGCATCCCCTTGTTCATATGAAGCCCCATCAGATAGCTGGGGTCACCAGCATATGTTAGAGATCCTAGATTAACACACTGTGATTACTTTCCATTTAGGTTTTCTGGCTTCTGGCTACTTTGGGAGTGCATGTATATGGACTTTGACAACAATATCTTTTGGCCCAGAATAGGGTTTGTAACTTCTAATTTGTCTCATAGATTGCAAGATTAATATGGGCCATGAAAGCAATTTATGAAAGAGTTCTGAGATCAGGTAAGAAAAATACGCAATCCTGAAAAAAGAAGTCAAAGAATTTTAGTGAAATAAATAACCACAGACATGAACAAGCCAGGGGTTCTGCAAAATGTCTGATTATCAGCATCATTCAAGGAGATGTAAAAACAGAGAAATCAGGTCACTGAGAGATTTTTCCATTGGGTAGGGCTGGCATGGGACCCAGTCATTCTGGTAACTTGTCTCCAAGCCTCTTGAATCCTTCTTATTCTAGGTATGTGGGGATCCATGTACCTAGACAATTTTCTCTGAAGGTCAAACAGATTTTGCTCCTAAACAAGCTCTTTTCTTTTTCCTACCTCATTCCAAAGGTGTCTAAAACAGTCAACAGTTCTGAAGATAGTCAAGATTAGTAACTGATTCCTAAGAGTCGAGACTTGGAATCTGGTTCCTCCTCAGCGACTAACTAGCTGTATGATTTGGTTTAACAATTACTTGTTCAAACAATTAGATTTCTTCCAAGTAAAATAGAAACAATAAATACATGAGATCATCGTAAGGATAAAATAAGATAGTTGAGACCTTTTGAAAATGCTAAAACACATTTAAGATGTTTTTAATGAGGGTATTAAAGTTTTCAAGCTTGACAGAAGAAGTTCTCTTTATTCATGTCGGTGGTAACTAAAAGAAATGAACAATCTTGATTTAGGGCAGTTTGCTTAGCAAATTTTTATGAAATTTTTAAATAAAGAAAAATGTTTGACAAGGAAGAGGAGACAATATTTGATTTTATTATCAATTTATAAACATAATTAATATTTTAAATTTTTATTAATTCAATAAAGATTAATATTTTGAGTTACTCTATGAGCCAGGCAGCTGTTGAAATTACTATTTAATGATAAGATAAATTTTGACAGTTGGCATCTATTACTTAAGGAATAACTGGGGGGGGGGAACATGAACTAAAGGATTCTGTTGGCTTCACGATTTCTGAAAGAATCAATTCATATTGTTTAATATGCTGCACTAGGAACTTCATAACCTGAGCTCTACCTCTTTCCAGATGTCATGTATCTTAGTAAAGGGCCATGCTGAAGCCACAGTATACTGACTTTTCATTTACTTAGAAGTTGTTACTTCCAGGACTTTGGTTATTTATATAAAGACTGGTGATAATTCTAGAAAGCAAATTCTTATTGATTTTCTTCCAAAGAAATTTCAGAATCTTGACATTAGGTCCTAAGAAAGAAATGTGTTTATCTAAGATGTAGATTAAGTTTCAAGGTACATCTGTACAGTTTGGTGAGCCCTGTACCTCAACAAAGAAAGCAAGTTAATGTCACATCATGCCCACGTTGATTAGGAATGGAACTCTCCCTGAAACATTCCTTCAGGCAGACTTTGTTCTCCTTTAAGTTCCTGTCAGTATCACTGTTAGTAACGCAGAAAACAAAAGCGAATTATGTACATTCTCGTTTAACCAGAAGCTCAAAGTCAGGATTTTTATGTAATCAAGCTCTGACCTGAACGTTTATTGATATTTTTACTGCAGAGTAGGTCTTCAATATATGTGTTGAAGGGAAGAAAAAATGAACTAGACAATAGGAAAGAAAAGAGAGAAACAGACCAAACACAGATCCAAGCACGCTTTTGTAACTCACATTGTGAATTTTGTAACAGTCCTACAGGTGTTCCAAATGACACTACTTAAACAAAATATGTTGACAGACAAACAGACCTTTCTTTAGATAATCAAAGAGAAAAAGTAGAATTCAAGGGACACCCTAAGTTTGAGGTCAGTGCTGCGAAGTTTTTGGGCAGAGGAACAAGAGTGTCTTGAGAGTGTCTTCGTTGGCATCCAGGTGTGTTTATGCCCATTAAGGTTATCGCATTGACACTATCCGGGAGAGATAAGTAAACCTGAACCAATTATCGTAGCTGGTGTCTAGGAAAACCCAGGAGAAAATTGTGGGCACTGGTCCCGGAAGATGATGGATGGAAAATGCCAGTCGATGCTTCAGGTTTCCTGATTTGGAACAATAGGAAGCTTGTTCAGGGACTCTGCACCCCTGGTTGGTGTCTTCCACCAGATGATTTGTTTATATCAAAGAATTTTAGTTTTTGAGTTGTTTGAGGCTCTCTTTTAGCCTGACTATTGTCCTAGCATCATGTTGAGACCAAATTGAAAACTGAGTTATCTTTAGAAAATCAGCAGCCGGGTTTCTCTCTTTCAATCCAGATTTTATTGTTATCTTCAAAAGATTTTAGTCCACAGGTTCCTGCTGACCTTTCGGTGCTTGTGCTGATGTTAACTTGTAGTAGAAAGAAAAGATTTATTGTGCTCAATAGTACCACTACTACTACCAGCTACAACTTGCTGATAATGCACCAACATAGAAACAAATTGTAAAAGGTACTTATATATTGAAGCTTGAACAGTATCTTTTTTAAAATACACAAATACTTGGAGAGTATATGTACCAACTAGAGATAACAACAATGCAAAGTTCCTGAGGGAGGAACAAGTTCTTTTTGTTTGGATGACAAAAATATTGCCAGTAAGGAATGGGGAGAAGATTCAACAGAATAGGACCACATAGGGCTTTGCAAAGTGGTAGGTAAAATTTGGACTCTTTCATTTCAATGCGGAGATTTTGTAGGCTCTGCAGGTCATGTTGCCAAATATTGCATGTTAGTGAGCTTTATTTTGTCTGAAATGAAGAAGGAAAATTAGGCATATTGAGAAGGAGCAGAGAAGATTCATTGTGGAGGGACTTAGAGAAAAAACTCAAAGGGTATGTAAGGATTCAGTAGGTGAATGAGCAGGAGGGAAAGCCTTTCTGTTTTGAAGAAATGTGAAAGCAAACCACAAAATATGTAGTTGCCAAGATATCTAATAGGAGTGGGAGGTATATACCAGAAGTGTCTGAAAAAAAGAAGCAAAAATGGGTTTAAATAATAATAAATCTAGTCACAAATATTGAGTGAGTCTTTACAATGTACCAGGAATTGGACTTGACCACTTACTTTGATTGATTACAAACCCACTATATTTCCTGAGTACCTACACTATCTCATTCCTCAGTATTTTATGTCTACAAGAATCAGATTTTAACACATCCTTTTCTCTCTTGCTTTGAAATACTTCTTATACTGATGAGAATATGCAAGAAATCAACAGTAAATTTCCATCAGTTTCCATTGTCGGATCTACTCACATCCACAAACTGGTATGTCCTTGTTCTCAGCTAATGATAACTTTACCACTTATTCTCTAAAACTTCTTTTTTAAGAGAATTTGCATCAGTAAAATATTCTCTCAATTCGGTATTGGTTATTTCTCTCACATTCTATCATGTCCTTCTTATTAAAGTTATGATGTAATCTCTAATTGAAACAAACAACCATAATATAACATAAAATTACCCTAAACATTCACCCCCCACCTCGGTTACATTCTCTTCTCCACTTCAGTGTGGCGTCTCCAACTTCTCAAGTACCTGGAAATCACCCAATCAGGGTTCCACCTCCATTTCTTTGGATCTACTCAAGGTCAATTGAGAAACCTCTATAGCAAACAGAAGCCTCGATTGAGTCCCTTATTTAATCTTTCTGTAACGTTTCTAGTAACGATACTTCTCCTTTGAAGCTTTTTGTTCACTTGCCTTCTAAGATGATACCTTCATTTAGTTTTAGTCTAGCTTCATTCATTATTTATTTTTACTTTCTAGATTCGATCTTTATACACCAAACATTTGGCCCGTAAGGCTTAGTCTGTGGACCTCGTTATTTCTTCATCTGAAGTCACCTCTCAGGTCATAGTAAATAAATAAAACTCACTTAAAATGTTTCAGAGTTCTAAATAATTTTTGTAAGTCTTTCTTCTAAAAGTTTGAGAACCACAGCCTTGACATACACAAGAATACCCAAATTTGTCTTCATGATCTTATTCTAAATTTCTGATGGTCCACCCACATATTTATTAAATGGAACAGTTTCTTTTAATGGAACAATATTTTTAAAATAATTACAACATTTAAAATAATCAGAAACTTTCTATTAGCTACAAACTTTGCAGCATTCCTCATAATCTATAATATCTTGCAGGACCTGTGTCCTTTCACCTTCCTAGCCTTTCTTTTGCTTTAGCGATGTTCTTTCTATGCTGACATTTGTACAATGTGGCCACATATATATGTAAAATGATTCCTCATTAAGATCTAAGAATCTTCTGCCTAAGTCTTTCTAAAGTATTTTCACAGATCATCTCTTAATTTTATTCATGATATTTTTTTCAAATATTACTACCTCATGTAGGCCTTTTCTATCTACCCCATCCAAAATATCAATAGCGTTTTCCATCTGTATAGCCTCATCCACTTTTTTGTCTCTCTCTTTTTCTTTTTTTCTGTCCTAATTATCAAATCCAAATTCTAACTCTCTTTCTAGTACCCCCCAACAAATGACGGGTGAAAGTTAATATAACAAATAGTTCAGATCCTACAAGCCCAACGCTGAATTATTCGTGAGACACAATTCTCTACACCGGCATTCAGAGTTGCCTGGATGGAATTAGCTCTCAGTTACAACTAAGTAGGTAACTTACTTAAGGTAACACACGTTCTGTTGGCTCTTTTCTCACTGTGAACTCACTTTCCCACTTGGTTAGGAGTTTTTCCCAATGCTGCAAAAATATACTACTGGCATCCTAATCTTTGTCTTTTTGACTATTTGATACTGCTTATTATATGTATTGACATTCATGAGTATATTTCCTTTCTCCCACAATATTATAAATGTCAGAAGCGAAAAATTGCGTTTTATTCATTGTGCTCACATGCCTCAAACAATGCTTTGATAAAAATAGCACCCAATAAATGTTTGTGAAGGTAAGAATAAGTGGTTAGTAGATATATTCCTTCTAATCATTCTGTGAGGCAAGTGTAATTGTCTTATTTCTATATCACAAATGATGCAACCAAGATATCAAAAGGAAAACCGAGTTGCCTGGGGCTGCACAGTATGTAAGGATATAAGCTTTTATGCCCCATGTCTCATAAAGTTTGCATTTTTTACAAATTCTGAAACTCAGCTCTGAGGTGTAACCTAAATGGCCACAAGTGTTCACAGCAGCAAGGGACCATACAGTGAATGTCTCTGGATTTTTAGGCTTTTATTGATTAATCTAAGGGATTAAATAAGATAAATATTCAAAGAATAGACAAACCTAAAGACAAAATTAAAACAAGTTAGTGGAGATTCCTCTGAAGATTTCAGATCCTCCCTTCTCGAATTTGTTTTTCTATTTGGCAATACTGCTTTTCTGGTTTCTATGGTTGCTTGTGCCTGCAGTAAACTTTATTCACTTCTCAATTCCTGCTTCACCTAGTTAAAGGTCAAATCCACTCTCTTATTTCAAGCTTCTTCCTTTGTCTCAGAATTAGGGTTTTACTTTCAGAGTAAGTCTGTGATCAGCTAGATCCTGGGATTCCTTCTCCACAATCCAAGAGTGCAATCTAGAAGCATGCAGAGAACAGCCAGCACTATTCTAGAAAGGTAACCAATTAAATGAGATTGCTCGACCTAATCATCTTTGATCTGTTCGCTATTCAGTGATCAAACGCACACCTACACTGCTCTAAAACATCAGAGGAGAACTAGGTAAAAGAATAATAGGTGCACAATATTTTTATTTTCTTATTTCTTCTTTACATTCTTTCATGCTTGCTTTCTTCAGTTTTTCAATTTGTAAGTTTATTTGGTGAACACAATAAATTTGAGGCATAAAAGACTTCCAAAGTAGATTATTTTATTAGTTCTAAGTAGTGATAGAGAACAGATAGATCATTCACTCCATCTTTTTTACTATTTAATTTGATTAAGAAATGTTGAGTCTTTCATCAAATTTACCTCGTAGGGGTTTAAGGGATAAACAGAGTGAGGTCTTGTCAAGGTTTTTAAAAATAAAATGGAGAACTAGTACTTAAGAATATAGTAGTAGGAAACATTGAATAAGGGATAGAAGGTGAATTGGTCAGAGGTGACAAACCCCAGCCACCTGATTCAAATATTTTGCCAGAAAATTGCTGGGGTAATGCTTCTATTTTTTATACTTATCTTTTATTGATATATATTTGTGATAATAGGTGCAATCAAGCTTGGGGAATTGATGAATATAAAAATCACGTTGCCTGTTTCTTATTATCTTTTAACTAGTTCTTTAAATTGTTTATGTTATGAGTTCGTCATATAGGAGAAACCATGTGACTTTCAGCTTTCTTTGTCTTTTATTTTTCCCTTAGCATAATAATTTCGATGCTGTAACATTTATAGATCCTAGATTTTGCCAAATTTATCAAAAAAGGTTTCTTGAGACATTTTTACACAAGACCAAAATCAATGGAATTTGATATAAAACTTAATTTGACTTCTGCTTTACTATGTTCTGAAGATTAGAGAAATTGTCCTTACTGCCATTGAAATAATAAAGTTTTTGTAAAGCACTCACATATATCTTTGAGTTGATTTGAAGGCATATGCATATTTTCATATCCACAATTTCGAATGATATTGATGTACTAGTCATGAAGCAGATGATCTTTATTGAGATAGTTTAAAACAGAACAACTAACTTGGTTGTTAACTTATTTTGCTGAAATTTGCTTTTTCCTGGTAATTATGAGTATTTGGCAGAAAAAAGAAATTGAAAGAGCAGATCCTGTGGCATCCTCTCCCATGTGGATACATAAGAGGGCTAGAAATGGCTGTGTTGTGTTGCAGGAAATGTTGCCAAGAGTCTCCTTATGTGTAAATACAACAGGTTTTATGAAAGATGCCATTTTTGGATAAAGATGGTATTTATTACCTCTTTTTTGTTCCCCCATAGTACTTCTCAACTTGGAAGGATTTTGCTTCCCACTAGAAATGAAGAATTTCATAGCGAATAAACAGATGGTCAGAAAATGTTATCATAGGTTACCACTTTTGTTGTTTTTCATCTTTCGGTTCCTTGGTGAGATGGTGTGTATCTTTTTGTCTGTTTTTAATAGCTGGCATCTTCACTGGTGGTGACATCGATTTGCACATCTCAGGCAAAATCAATACTTATGAACTTACCAGAATGTTTTAGTTCATGGCAAATTCAAGAATACTAGAATATAAAAAGCATGCAGCCACTATATCTATCTCAGGGCTTTAAGCTGGTAATGATGCATTTTTCTTATATATTTTACAGATGACGTAGACTTTAAGGAGACCAAATTTAGCTCTGAGAAGAAATGTACTTTGCCTTCTACTTTTATTTTTATCTGTAATTATTGTTTTTGCTAATTAGAAAAATATTGTAAATGTAGTAATGAACTCTATTTGTATAATGCATTGTTAAATTTGCTACCTTATTCCTTTATATAAATCCAATAAAATGTTTAGATATGAAATATTAATCTTCTACACATGTGCAATTTCGTATTCTCCTAAGCAAGAAGATTTGTGTGAATAAGGCCTTTGCCAGTATTGCAACCTGGGCAAGTCATTCTTGGGCTGGCACCTTCCTAGCTTTGATCAGCAGCACAGTGAATCCAGGAATTGGGAAGAAATGCCTCTTTTTCATCCTTATTTTCTAAAGATATTATTTTACTACAAAGTCCAGGATGCAAAGATAGTATCCTTTGCATATTTTTTTTCTTGAAAATTTGAAAGCCTTTCTAGATGGGGCAAATAAGAGTTTATTGTGCCAATAATAAGTTTAAAACCTTTAAGTCAGTAAAGAAGGCAGGTGGTAACCTACAGTATTATAATTTAGCTACACAAAAGCTTAAAATTGAAAATAAGATAATACTAGAAAATTATAATTATTAACTATACTCTATAGTATTGAGGATCTTTCTCTTTTTAATACCATAACTGACCTTCATTTTCTGATGGCATATATTCAGGTGTTTGAAAAAAAAAGAGTATTTGTTGTTGTTGTTGTTGTTGTTGTTGTTCTCTTGAAAACAGCTGGCCAGTCAATGTTTAAAAGGCATTACAGGGTTCTTATTCTGCTGATAGCTTCTCATTTTGAAGCAGGGTAAAACAATATATTCAAGTAGTATATGATCAGTTAGTATTGAGGAGCAGAGAACTATATTGGACAATGTTGGCATTGGACTTGAAATATTTTTAGTAAGTCCAGTGAAAGTATAGAAAAGAGTACAAAATTCTGCTGTTTATTTCATAAATAAAATGGTCATTTTTTGTCCATGTCTCTTAACCTTTCTTTTTCTCTAGAAAACTCTGCTTTCACACATTTCCACATTTTCCATCTCAATTAGCACACTTTTATTGTGAATTGTCTAATTATTTCACACATACTTATTATGTGAAATAACTGTACTAAATGAAAAATTTAATTTTAGAAGATTTTTCTTAGTGGCCCTAATATAAGCACTTCTTTCTAAATTGATAGGTAGAGCCGGATCTGCTCATAAATGCATGTGATCCCTAGTACTCTGGGAGGCTGTGGCAGGAGGATTGCAAGTTTAGTGTCATCATGGGCTGCTTAGTGAATAAGTGAGACTATTTTGAAAATGAATAAATAAATCAATAAATAAGCTGAAGATAGAGCTTAGTGCAAAGATCCTATGTTTAATACTCAAGACCACAAAAAATATGAAAAGAAAGAAATGATTAACCCTACAGTTTCAAAGTTATAGGTAACTACCTTTTCTTTTCAATTGTTACTTGGCTTTTTACTAAACTATTTATAATAAAAATGTCTGCTATTGTCTAAAATGACCTCATGAACCTGAAATAGCCAAAAAATTCTTGGGAAAACTTTCTGTGCTTGGAAGTTAATGAAATCCTTGCCTCAAGAGTAAAGCATGCATCATACCTAAATCTCTTGCATAAAGGTCATTTGTGTATCCTGACTTTTAATGCAGGCTAGATGATGTGGATTAACATCATAGCAAGCAACAATAGTAATTATAACTCTTTTTTTATTTAATATGCTGTATAAATACAAGGTCTGACACCACCTGAAAAGTTCTTGGGACTTTTGCTTCTCTAGATGAAAGCTATTGCCTGAATCCTTTGGTGTGCTTGGCTATGACGACACACAATGAGGTTGTGTGTTCAGGAGATAATTGCGGGCCTGGTTGCCTGCCCCACTCTCAACAGGAAACCAGGAGACTGAGCTCTGGCTAAAATCTCTCACCTGCTCTAGTTTGAGTATGACCAAAGTTAAGGAGTGGAAGGCAAAAAAAGGAAATAATCTGACACGGTTTCATAACCCAAGCATCATATTTTACCGAAAACCCAGGAGCAGTTCAGTGCCAATGATAGATGAATTTGCCCTAAGCTGCTATCCAGTTGCTTTCAGAACACTTGTCAAAAGCTAGGAAATTTTTATAAGATGCAATCACCTGAAGGAAGGAATGTAGAAAGAAGTATACTGATCTACTCTGTCCAGGGGCTGTAAGAATAAATCCTCCTGCTATTGATCTCTTTGGGTCTGCAAAATGAATTGCATGATACACTGAATATGAGTTTTCATAAAACTTTAGTTTCTTTGAGATCATGCATTAAGTATACAATTGAAGTTTGCTCATGCATTTCTTTTTTGTACTTTTATCTTTTTTCATGTAACAGTATTATTTTTGTGAGTATGTGTTTGTGATACATAATAATTACATTCAAGTTGGAAAGTTGGTACATGTAGACACATCTGAATAATGTTTTCTTCCTTCTCTTCTATAATTCCTTATATCTTATAGAGTCTTTTCCTGACTTCTGACAGTAGGGGCACTTTGGAATCCTGCAAGGAAACTTTCTGACAAAAAGCCTACCTGGACCTACCTGGCAAGAGAAGGAAGGATTTCAGTGTGGCACAGAAGATAGACTTCACACAGGAGTCCGTCCTCCACATTCCTCCTCCTTTACCTAGGGCTTTGTGATGTGTTCACTAGAGAATGCTGTTTCTCACTGGCAGTTATGCATGGAAAAGATTTTTTATTTGTTGTTCAGCTCTGTTTGAACTACAGCAATGTATAAACCAAAATCTTGCCAAATCTCTGTGAGATGTTTGGGTGTATATTAGAAGCAGTTTGACAGTATGTGGGTGTAGAGAGGTAGACACAGGTAGGTAGGTTGGTGCGTGTTCCATACCCAGCAGCAGGTTCTGCAAGTTCTGACACTGTAATGAGTTTGTTCTCTGAAAGACGTCTGGGCCTCTTTGTGGATAAAACAAACATTTTAAATTGAAACTCATAAAAGAATAAAAGAATGAAAACATTCTTCTTTCCTCGTCCCTCTCAAGGGTAAATGGAAGGCTTTGGTGTCTGACAGGTGCTGTTTATTAGTAATTTGGGCAGCAGCCAGAAGTTCTTGTATGAACAGATCAAGAAGACCACACATGTTGATTGAAAACACCGCCCTCTAACACAACGTGTGAAATTGTGCACGACATCGTTCCTATTTTCCCATTTTCCTCATTGGTTGATTTACATTTAATGAAATTTAATATTAACTTGGAGAACCACAGTATAAACAAGCCTCAGAGGTTCGTAGTTTGGAAACTTAGTCCCCAGGTCAATAGCTTGAGAGGTGAGATGTTTAAGAGATGTATAGGTGAAAGCACCCTATGCTTCTGATTGGATTAATGTCATTATTATTGGAGTGGTTTTATTACAAAAGGTGACTGATATCGATTCTGATTTTTTTCACTTTCTCTCAATTGTTTTCTTCATGTCCTGAGATCAGAAACAAGGGTGTCCTCATCCCATGAAGCTCCCAGATCTCAGAAAACTCAGCAACCAGAACCATAAGGAAAATGATATTCTGTTCATTATAAATTTGTCTGTAAGACTCTATTATAGCAATATAAAATGGACTATGAAAATACAATTCCAAATACTGGAGTTCCCCTTTGAATATAGAATATAACATGTTATTTAATGAAAATCATTTTTTTCTGCATTAGTTTTCATTTTCTACCTACAATTTTCTAGTAAAGCTTTCAAATGTTCTTTAGTGTTCACTGGAAGCCATTTTCTATACATAGAGTGTGAATGAAACAGGCCTCAAGAGTGTCTTCTTGGAAAAATACTCAACATCCAGTGGATGATGGGATACAGCAAGAAGCTCTAGGGAATAGTTAACTAGGTACAAACGGAGAAAGTGCTAATGACAGGAAACAAGAAGAAAAAAGTCTATTCCATGAAGTTTCAAGAGAACAGTCTTCTGACATGAACTCTTGTGATGCTTTGATTATATTCTATTTGTATTATTGATTTCTTATTTCTGTTCAATTATACCTTTTGTCCAAAGGTTAAGAGAGAAGAATACAATCGAATTACCTTTTGCAGTTTTTAAAATATTCATATGTGCACTTTGTTCCTTGTCCCAGCCCATACCAAACATTCTAGGTTTAGATCTCATATGACTCTTCCGGATAGAAGCCTACATAGCCGGGGTTGCGGTTAACATAATCTTTCCTCCAGATATTTTTACAGTCCTGCTCACCAGGTTTTTCTATATTATCGAATTTCCTTATGTTAGCAATGAAACAAGAGCTTCTAGTCTAAGCAATATGTAAGAACCCTGGTTTCTTCATTTTGTGAATAAAATATCATACACTTAAGAATGAATGATACTGGGAAATAATCCTTGGCCAAACAGTTTTTGCGTAATATCAATGTAGAGAAATGAATTTATTACAAGCGAATTTTGATAATTCGTTGTTAATTATTCTCTCCCTCTTCACAGCCTTTGTATTCCATATTTTCCCCTAATTCTAACACCCTTGGATAATAATAAGTAGATATGATTTACTCTGACTAATAGAGTGTGCTACATTAACCGTAACCTTTCCCCTTTCCTGGGGGTGGAGGAAACCCAGAATATGTCATCATATATAAAGCACTATTAAGAAAGCAGCTATAAGCATTAAAACTAAGATTAACTGGCTTCTATAATTAAACTCTTTTGTTTTTTTTTTCTTTTCCTCAGTCCTATAAATGATGAATCATTAGGACTCAACAATTTACACCTCATTCTATACAGTAGCCTCAAGAGAAATAGAGTCAATAAGTTAAAGGCCTTCATCAAACACACAGGGTTTTTCTTTTTCTTTTTGCTTCTAAAGAAAATATTAGAAGATGACTTTTTAATCTGGGAGCTGTTTGTTTATAAAATTTGATCAATCTTTACCACGAGCCTACATGCCAATTTTTGTACAAGGCACTCTGGTACCACTGTCCTTTTCTTGTTGTTGTTGTGGGTGTCTTAAAAAGCTCTCCCCGTGGTCATCCACCTCATTATTTGCAAATCTCTCCATTCTACTCCAGCACACATCTCTTACAAAAACGACTTTGAATTGATTTATCATATAAATTCTAGGACATGTTAGGTTCCATGTGGAAGATGTGTGTTGAGTAATGACATGAATGGATGTTAGATGTAGGTGGGGTTTTTTTGCCTTGTGAATGGTATGATCCCATTTTAGTCACGTATCCTTGAATCTATTAAGACATTATTTTCTTAGAAGATACATATCTGATCTTAGAGGAAAAAAAAGAAAGGACTAAGGATTTAGCAGAGACAAGAAATCCTTGTCTCTTTTTTGCTATTTGCTGTGACAGAGCAGACAGAGACTAATAACCAAAATGTTTTACTGTAACAATCAAAACGGTTATATTTTTTCAATCAGCACAAGAACAAAAAGAAAGATTTAAGCTTTCCTGGAGCATTGGCATTTGTATATGTGGAAGCCACTATGTTCTCAGTCATTAGCATCCTCTCAGCATTTTCTTTGCAACTTGATGCAGGTGAGGGGGCCTAACTCCACCTGCTGGAGGGTTAAAATTACATTGCTTGGTTCCTGAGAGCAAGTAGGTATCAGGCAATTGCCAAAGGCAAAAGCCGCAGTGTCTGTCTTAACTCTAAAGCCTTGACATTTTCTGACCATCACCATCGTCACCATCTCTGGTAGTATGTCTTAAGATCTAGAACAGATTTTCATTGATTGTAATAGAGTAGCTTGAGCTACTGATCTTGACTAGTCACATATTTTAATTTCTAGTAAGTCTGATTTAATTTGAATAAAGAAACATAGACCTTTGGACCCTACTCACATTGACTACTGTAGCAATACAGCACTGTGCTCCGATTTTATTTTTAATGAGAATATTTGTAGATGGTCTCCGTTTTTATTGACTCAGGCAATTTCTGTCACCAGACAGGTGTTACCTCGCACACTGACAGGAGCTTTAATATCCTTACTGTCCTAAAGTGATGATCGCGCTTCCCCCTCAGAGCAGCTGTACTATTTAAATGGCACGTTAGGAATACTAGGGCGTCTCTTTTTAGTGAGCAAGAGTATGTGAGATTCCAGGTGGTGAGGGCAGATATTCTCATTAAATAAGGCGTGTTTATGCTGATCAAAAGGTGAAATGTTGGGAACAATCTTAGCGCGGGTAAAAAGAAATTTTTTGAACATGAGAACGAAAGTTATTAATAAAGAAAATAAGCTTCGGGTTTCTTATTTGAATACGCTGTGATTTTCCCCTGGCGTTGATATGGTGACTACTCTGACCATAGCAACTCACATTACAGTAATTCGTACCGACACACACAACCACACCCCAACACACACACACATGCATACACATGCACACGTGCAGAAAAAATAGCTCCTAATTTCTTTGCTGACCTTGAGAATTTGATTTATATTCTGTTATGTTTTCCTTTGAATGCACAGCTTCTGGATGTGCCAGTGCCCACCTGTGAACACTGAAAACGTAAAGTAGACCAAAGTACGACTGTACACTTTGACCTCAAGGGTTATTGTGTCCATATGAAAATAAAACTGCGCGGAATTTACCTACTAAAAAAGAAGAACATGTGAACAACTAGTGTTAGAAAAAGAATTCTTGTTTTTACAGGTTAGTCCTGTTTAATAGATAAGAGCTGAAAAAATATTAACTCATAAATAATTTGTTCCTGTCTTGGACATCGAAGAGTGAAACCAGACTGGCTCTTTTAATTAAGGTTCACTTAGTATTGTAACCTCTCATGCTCTTAATATTTCTTGTTTCTGATTTTTGTTGTAATTTTTCTCAATCATCTACTTTTTTAGTTCTATTCAGATTATTCTGTTCTCAGTGTGTTGATTTTCAGTATTTTCAACTTCCTGTAGATTCCATTTTCTGAACACATTTAAACCTTGGATCTATTACTTTCAATGATACTCGCATAATATTAGTTTTCAAAACTTAAGTGAAAATTCACAATAATTCTTTGACTTACATCTATAAGGGAAGGGCCTTCTTATATAAAAAAGAAAAAAGCAAGAAATCTATAAATGTTTCCAACAGGTACACTCTAGACACATCTATTTACAAAAATAGGTGGAGTGAGACTTATTTTTTCATAAATGGAGTGAGACTCTTCAGCTTTTAAAATTGAAATAAAATCTTACAAACGTCTTTCAAGAAAGGAAAAACTCATTTTATAATTTGACAGGACTCATTTTAGTGTCATTTAAGATAAATCTTTCCTAAGTGATTGAACACTGTCCTTTCCTCGGCTTATACCCTCTAGTAAGTGAAGAACTTTAACCCTAAATGTTGAGTAGTAAAGAATACGACAGTCGTGACTTTTGAGATTATTTTCAAATACCAGGTTTACTAAATAAAGTTACATCCTGCTGTGCGTGGATGTACCAAACATCAGATAGTACATTTGCGATTACCTGATTCTTATAGTTACTCATACTATTTGAAATGTTACTAACGACAATAATAGTTAGAACATGGGCTTCTGAGGACTGGTGAATATTACAACCTAAAAGCAAAAATTTGGGTAAGGAATATGATTATATATTTAAGCATCCTAACACCTGGAATAGGTTTTCAACATTTGCACTAGTGAAACCACTAATGGATCTTGACAGTTTTCCTGGGTTTATTTCTAAGCATTTTTCCAACTCAGTTGAAATAGAGCCCATGTGCACCCCCCCTCACTGTGGCTGCCGTCTGTATAACACGGTTTTTCCTAAGCCACTGGGAATGAAGTATCCTTGTCCTCAGAATTTATCTGCACGGCCCCACCTTCTTATTATACAAACAAAATCAGAGCTAAACTTCCATTTTAGGATTGGTATAAAATTCTCTGAGTTAAATTAATTCTTTCTGGCAAAATAAACCAAACTATGATGGATGATATTTACATATTTTAAAAAGTGCATAAAATATTTTTCTTATTATGAATGTAAATCTCAATCACAAGCTTAAAAACCATATCTAAAATTATACCATTAACATGCATATGTTGTCCTCTAGTCTTGCTCTTTGTATGTGCATATAAATATAATCTCTTTAACCATAAAATCAAATTATTTTCTGAAAGTGTTCTATAGCGTATATTTTCTGCCTGGTATATTATCATACATAATACATGTTGCATACATTACATCATTTTGAAAGGCTAAATACTATTTCACTTACAGCTATATCACAGCTTACTTGACTTTCCGTATTTTGAATTGGCATTTAGATTTCTTTCTTTATATTGCTAATATAAACTGCCCTTTAGTAAAAATCCCTTACATGTTTTTATACACTTAACTGATTATATTCTAGACAAATTAGTTATTGAGTGCCTGCTAAGTTTGATGGCTGAAACATTTTTTTAAATTTTTGATTCATATCGTTAAATTTTCCTCCAGAGCTTTTGTAGCAATCTGTGTGAAAATACTTATTTCACTTTTTTCTTACCTGTACTGTTAAGATCACTAGTAAGGCCATAATTCTGCTTGTCGATGTTAGTACATGTGCTACCTAACTGATAACTATTGATTTTTAAAAAGAATTCAGAAGAAAATGATACTTTCAAAACAATATAGAAGCCCAAAGTGACATTCATACAGCAGAGAGGCAACTTATCTTTTTTAATTAATTGTGATATTTTATTTACTTGCAGCATTGAAATTGCTTGAGGAGATGGGATCCTTTCCCAAATTTTAGGTTCCACAGAGAAAATTACTGTGGGAAGATGACTGTATTTGTCTGCCTTAGTGTGAGAGCCATGATAATTTAGAAAGCAGAACACAGTTCAAGTGGCTTATGAATTTTTCTGTCTCTGTGTGTCTATCTGTGTGTGTGTGTGTGCATGCACGTGTAAAGGGAAGAAGAGAGAAGGAGAGATATTAATTTACTCTGCTATTTTCTTTATATTCTTCTTGATAAACACGTTGGATCTCCTCCAGGTGTCTCCAGCTCAGTCTTCCCCCCTTCCTTCCTTCCGGTTTCGGCTCTCACAGCCCCCTTTCTTGCTCAGCCACGTACATCCTCTTGGCTGCTTGAGCACTGGCCTCCCATTTTCGTGTTCTGTGCGGTTCCTCTTTGTTTATAAGACACATCACCTGTCCGTGTGTCCTTGGAGCTCCACTAGTCAGTTCCTATCCAAGCTGCTCTTTCTTTTGTCAGGATTGGGCTACTTTTTTCCTGCTAAAAATCTTTCCTTTATGGTAACTGGTTTAATTTTAACGCAAATCCCAACTCCCAACGTAACACACAGCCTGCAATCACTCTTGCTTTTCCAGTGGTGTTTGGTCATTTTCCAGCCAGTTGATGTGAGCTGAATTTACCTTTTGTGCCATATCCTACTCCTTCTAGTGAATTCATCCCTTTTCAATGATAATTTTTTTCTTGCCCTTTGACAGCAGTTTCTTTAATGGCGTTCTTTTGTCTTTGATAACATTTTTTTGTGGGTTTTTCCTTCTGACTACACTTTCATGTTCAATATTAGGCTTTTAAGCTTGCTTTCACAGTTATTCCCATTGAAGGTCTTTGGCTCTGTCTCAGTCTATTGTTTCCTGAGATAGTCTGTCACCACTTTCTTATGATAACATACAAGGACATGATCCCCAATGAAACTACTGCTTGAGCAAGAAGAAGTGCATTTCTCACTATCAACATATTTACTAAGGCAGAATTATATGCAACTAAGGATTTGGAAACCATTTAAAATTTTGGAAATTCTTAGTACTAGCCATCATTCTGCAATGAGTGTTGAGAAAATAAATATCCAGGGCTGAGAAATGAAATTAAGGTAAAGATGAATTTGAAATCTAGCTGGATAGCGATTTCAGCATCATTAAGTCAGAGCTCAGAGTGAGTTTGAACGTTACTTAGTCTGTCTCATCATCTAGTAATTGAAATGTGTACATTATTCCAAATATATAACCATCTGGAATATGATCAAATGACATGGAGAGCACAAACATATTAAGTGATTAGGTTTTCATCATCTCCTTATCTAGAATAAAAATCTATCTCAATTGTACATTTGCATTTTGGCCCTACTCCTATTCACTGACATCATACTTTTTGAAAGTAGAATTAACCTGCTTAAAGTAGTGTGAAACTTGCAGCAAAACTCAGCAGAAGCTGTTCAGAGTTGTCACTTGCTCCCCTCGCCTACACGTGCATGGATTCACCACCATAGTGTGCATTGTCATAATTAATGAATCTGTGTTGGCGTAACATGATCACCTGGAGTTTGAGGGTCACAATGGGTTTCACTCTGGGTTGCATGTTTTGTGTGTTTTTTTGTGACTAGGTCGCCATTGTATTATCATGCCAAGCAGATTTACTGCCATTTTTACCTTCAGGATTTTCACCTTTTATCTCGTGTGTTTATCTTTTCATCTCCCTAACCTGTAGGAAACCATTAATTTTTTAACTACTTCATCATTTTGCCTTTTCCAAAATATTCTGCAATTAGAACATTGGAATATGTAGCTTTTTAGAGTTGATTTTTTTTCTCACTTAGTAATGGGTATTTAAATTTCTTTTGTGTTTTCTTATGACATACAATCCACTGGATGTATTGCAGTTTATTTCCTCACTTACTGATGGAAACCTTCATGAATTCCAATTTTTGGCAATTTTGTATTACAGTACTATATATATCATCACATGCAATCTTTTGTACCCGCATATGCATCTAAATTGACTGGATAAATACTTTGGGGAATTATTTTTTTATTATATGGTAAGATTACATTTATTTATATAAATAGCTACCAAACATATTGTCAAAAAATTTTAATCACTTTTTATTTCCACCAACAGTAGATGAGAGTTTAATCTTGTTCCATATTATCCTCAGCATTTGGCCTTGGTGTTTTTGGTATTGTGAATAATAGTCATTCCATTAAATATACAGTGTTGCCTTTGCTATATTTAATTTCTATTTTTCTGATGGTGACATATAATGCTCAGATTTATTCACTTTCTTATATCCTTGTTGGAATATTGTTCAATAGATTATGTCAAGAGTCTTTTCTGAATGTATTGACATAGCTTATAGATTTTTTAAATTTAGGCTATTGGTTTAATGAATTACACTGATTGATTTTGATTGTTTGGTGTCTGAAAAGGTCTTTAACTGGGTTGTTTTCTAATTGTTGTAGTTTAAGTAATTTTTGGTTTTGTTTCTTTTTTATGTGTTTTGGCTGATTGATCTTTCTCAGATGCATGTTTTGCAAACGTTTTCTCCCAGTCTCCAGCTGTCTTTTCATCCTAATATAGTGTACTTCATAGAGCAGACATTTTTATTATTAATGAAGTCCATTTGAATTTTTCTTTCAAGAATCATATCATTAGGGTTCTATCTACAAAGTCCTTGATAAACTTAAGACTATGTGGATACATTGGTATATATGACTATCATTGTGAATGTTAATATTAATATGTAAATATTAATATATCATATTTTGATATTAATAAATGAATATTACTATATTCATAGTTTTACTTGTACATTTAAGTCTGTGGTCTTTTAGGATTGCTGTATTAAAGGACATTAAATCTGTGTTTAGATTAGTTTTGTTTTTACGTGATTACAAGTTGCTGCAACACCGTTTATTAAAAATACTGCCTTTTCCACTTCTAATTACTTCAGTTATTTTTTCTCAAGATCACTGATATTAATTTATATAAATCCATTCTTAGCATCTTGTCCTGTTCTGCTTTTATCTCTTATCTTGCTAATTCCACACTGCCTTGATTACTTCGTCTTTTGCTAAGTTTTAAAGTTCAGTAGTGCTCATACACTGACTATATCTTTCTTTAATAACACATAATCTATTCTAGGGTTTTTCTTCTCCACATTAACATTAGAATCAGATGATCTTAAAATAACTTCGTGAGAATTATGATAGTTTTGATTAGGAGTATATTGAATTTAGAGGACTACTGTGAAAAAAATGACCTTTTGACAATAGTGATTTTTCCTAACTATTAAAAGGAAATATGTCTTCATGAATTTGCTTTTCCTTTGATTTCTTCCATTAGAGTTTTATAGTTTTCCTCATACAGAGTATACACATTTTATTACCATATTAACCAGCTGTACATCACTAGGACAATGGATTTGGCACTCATAATTTGAAGGACAAATGTTTATTTTGACTTATGATTTCAAAAGTTTTGGTCCATGGTTGGCTGATGCCAAGGTACACACATGGAAAAAAGGCAGAGTGGAGGAGAGCTTCTCTGCTAAGAGCATCTGAGAAACAGAACACAGAGGAAATAGAAAGGTGGGGATGGGATGCTGATAGAGGCCCACAGTTGTGTCTTGCAGTCTGCTTTCTCCTATGCTTCCATTCATCTGTGACCTCACTGTTGTGTGAATTCATTCATGAAGTTAACACCCTTAAGATCACAAATGCTCTCCAGAAGCCACTTAATTCAGTCAAGTTGACAATCAAGACCGACTAGTAGAATTGATTTATACCTAAGTATTTCATTTATAATTGTAATTATGTTTTTATATTTTTAATTTTAAATTATACTTTTTCAGTGCAAGTGCATAGTAAAGAAATTAACTAACATTAAGCTTACATTCTTAAGCTTTATTATACTCACTCAATTCCAGAAGTTTTTCAACACTACTTATGGATTTTTATTTCTACTTCCTTCCTTTTTTCTTTTGGTTAGGATCTATTATAAGTTTCCACTGTGGATTCTCTTACCAGGGAAAACATGCATTATTTAATATTCAGGGTCTAATTCACTTCCGTAAGCATCATCATTCAAGATTCATGCATTTTCCTACAAATGACTCCGATTTCTCTTCCTTCATGGTAGATAGAACTCCATTGTATACATACAAAACATTTTCTTTCTCCTTTCAGTTGTTGATAGTCATGTTGGCAACTTCAATAGTTTAGCTATTAATAATTTTGCTGCTATGACCATGGGTATGATGCATACTTTCTATACATTGTTGAATTCATTCTACTCATATCTTCATAAGAGTTTTTTTTTTTAATCTTTGTTCATGTGCATTGCTCCACAGTTTAATTTTCCTGTGAATTCTTTGTTTTTCTTTCTTTTTTTGTATTAGAATAATGCTGGGCTTATAGAACAAGTTGAGAAATACTTCGGATGCTTTTCTGAAACAGGTTGTTGAACACTGCAATGATTTCTTGGTTGATAGAACCTTTCAGTAAAGCCACCTAAACATGGAGGTTTGTGTTTGTGTTTTGGAAGTTTAATACTTATTGAATCTTGTAGGTAGACAAAGGCTTATTAAGATTTTCTACTAACTCCTCTGTGACTTTTATACAACATATTTTCAAAAACGATTCCATCAGGGCTGAAGGAAAGGCACAGCGATCAAAGCAAAGCTAGCGCCAAGTCCCTGAACTTGATTTTCCAGCACCACGTAAGCAGGGGATGGTGATGTATGCTTATAATTTCAGAACTCGGGAAGCTGAGGCAGGAGGATTGCTGTGAGTTCAAGGTTATACTGAGCTACATAGTGAGTTCAGGACCAGCCTGGACTATGGAGTGAGACACTGTCTCAAACAAACAACACCCCCCCAAAAAAAAAAATCTATTCTATTTACATTTTTAAAGTGTGTACAGAGTTATTTGGAGTATAACTTGATTATTTTGTTAATGTTTATGGGATCTATAGTGATGTCTCCTTATTCATTTTTTGTGTTAGCAATGTGTGTCCTCTTATTTAATTTTAATATGTCAACATTTTCCAAAACATATAATATTTTGGGTTTTTCTTGATTTAATTTATTTCTTTTCTTATTTTTATCATTTATTTTCTTCTATTTTTAGATTTAATTTACTCTTCTTCTAGTTTCCTAAATTGGGAGATAGATGACTTTTATTTTTTGATGTTTCTCCTTTTTTATTTTTATTTATTTGTTTGTTTATTTATTTATTAAGACAACATCTCACTTTGTAGCTCAGGTTGGCCCTGAGCTCACTATGTAACCCAGGCTGGCCTTAGACTCATCTCAATCCTCCTGCCTCAGCTTCCTGAGAGTTGGGATTACAGCTGTGTACCACTATGCCCAGCTTACGTGGTGCTGGGCTATTGAACCCAGGGTCTTGAGTTTGCTAGGCACATGCTTTAACTGCTGTGCTATTCTTCCAGGCTGCTCCTTTTTTAAATGACTACACTCAGTATCACAGATTTATCCTTTTTCCCCATCAGTGATAGGGACTGAACTCAAGATGTCATATTTTCTGGGTAAGTACTCTGTATTCTTTACATCTCCCGATCTGTGGATTTCTCTTTCAGTTATACCTTACTGCATCTGACACACTTTTACATACATCCCCACTATTTCGGCACTGTGTGGCACCAGGTCTTAGGCTGGGGGGGAGGGGGGGGGGACTTTCAGTTCGTGTGTTGTCATTGTTCCAGTATGGAGGTGGGTGGTGTGAAAGTGGAGGGTTTATTTATTTAATTTATTTATTTTTATTTTTTTTCTGCCTGCACTCAT
Organism: Ctenodactylus gundi; assembly: GCA_004027205.1. NCBI lineage: Eukaryota > Metazoa > Chordata > Mammalia > Rodentia > Ctenodactylidae > Ctenodactylus > Ctenodactylus gundi. The sequence continues at coordinate 760,027 of PVKB01000019.1, forward strand.
GATGCAGTTCAGGGCCTTCAAACTTGCCTACACTCCTTAGCCCAATTTAAATCTTTGGTTTTGAGACAACGGAGTCTTATTAAGTCACTAAATTGCCAGGCTGGGCTAAAAGTTGTGATCCTTCTGCCTTGGTCTCCTAGAATGGTGGGACTCTAAACGAAAAACAGGTCTTGAATTTGGTGTGGCCATAGGAAAAGACCAACAGTTGGACGACATATTCTGGATAACCTATTCTTTATTTAATTAGCTGTACTGTCTGATTTTTGGTGGTGGAGATTTCTAAGAAATCTTTAAGTTCAGAGACTTGGTTTTCCTTAATTATGGCTAGTCTACTAATATGTTCATCAAAGTTACTCTTCTTTCTGTCACATTGTTTTTATCTCTTTCTTCATTTTGTTCTCAGAGTTTTTATCTCCCTGGTTATCTTGACTATTTGTCACCCTTACAGCTCTAGGCTTATTCTTTGCAGACTTTTTAAAAATTCCAGGTCTGATTAGTCAATAATTGGTTTTATAGCTTAATATAGGTTTGATACTTGTTCTTGTTCTTCAAACTTTTTTATTACCATTGTTGTTGCTGTTTTTAGTTTGTTTTGCATTTTTATACCTGATTGCTGAACAAGATGACAAAATTAAAAAGTGCTTTAAAGAGATTTTTAGTAATACAGTGATAAATTTTGTGGAAAATATCTATATTATTCAAACTCGATCTCCACTTTTTTAATGAGCCGGTACCCTATTAATTTCACATGAACTTCTTTCTCAGTCTCCTGCCGGGTTAGGCTGTGCACCACAGCTGCAGTGGAGGTGGCTAGTTTCCTTCTTGTGGATCAGATTGGTTTAGTATTTAATACTCAGTACTAATTAGGATGAAATGGCAACTTTCAGGATTTTTTGCACAAGGTGGGAAACCAGAAGCATTGCACGTACTTTCTTAAAATACAATTCTTTGCTTCATATTTCAAACGTTAAAAAATAGTTTCTAACTGAAAAACAGTCTTAAAATGAAGACCAGATTTTTTCAGTTTCTAACTAAATCTCCTTCTGGCAGAATTCTCCAAGCAGTGTTACCATTTTTGCTATATCCTTTAGAGAATAGTTTCGGTGGGTATATGTGTAACCAAAATTAAATTTAAGCATGTGTTTGAACAAATGCAAGCAGGAAGTGCATCTCCCCTTTCAGTTAAGAGACCACAGTGATGCAACATAATGTGATATATGATTGCATTAGTATTTTTGGAATTGATCTTTCTGTGCATAGGTTACTACCTTCTCCATCTGATTTTTTAATTGTGAACATAATTTAGGTACCATTTTGTAAGATTTAGGCAATCGTTAACATTTATTAAGACTATTTGTAACTGATTTTCTTACATCATGAGTTTTAAAACGCTTTAGCCAACACCTTATAGGCTATCAAATTTCCCTTGTTGAGCACATTTTACCATTGATTATTATTTTGTACCTTTATTTCAAAACATATGTTAAAAAGTTGAAAGGGGTCTACAGGAGAGTATGTATCACCTATACGTAGAAAAATACAAATTATAATGCCAAGGTATGCTTAATTTTAAATTATATAATTTTGTTGATTATGTAATTCAATATGCATATAATTTTGTCATTTTTTCTTTGATCGATGTCATTCTCTTTGAGGTTTTGGTAAATAACAGAAATAAAAAAGACTTGTATGAAGTGACATCCTAGACTGATGTCCATCTCCCGCTCAGCATTATTTGAAGACCACCACTCAGTCATTTTGCAATCCATCTAATTGAAGTATCCAGTTCTACTTGAGCTTTCATCTCATGAAAGCATCTTGTCAAATGCCAATATGTCTAATGCGCATCCCTTGCCAACCAATCTATTTATTCCTTTAGACTATATATCGTAAGATTTCTTACTGAGGTTGAAAGAATGAACAACACTGATTCTAAAGATTGTAGTCTAGACTTTGATTTAGGTACATTTTGTACCTTTCAGTAGTTCACATGGTCATACTTTGTTTTTTAGATTCCAAAACCAAATATGTTAGGTTCTTCGTGACCTTTTTATATAAGTCATATGACATAGTATTGACATTTTTGAATTGTTTTTACTGCCTCTTGAGGCAACGCCCATAAGAGCAGTAGAAAGTTATTTGATAACTTGTAACAACTGTCTTTCTGAAATCATGCAAATGCATTTCCCAGAAATATGATCATAGAGGTCAGTCAATAATTCAGTGCCCAAGCACATAAAACTGAACATGAACATATTTTCAAATATATTTTAAAATGTATAAATATTACTAATAGCTTCAGGTTTACTGAAGATCATGACCATGTCTGAAGTATTATTCAGCGTACAGATTGCCCTATTTTTAAAAATTAATTATTGCTTCACATATCTATGAGGATTATTATACTATAATTTTTATATTGGCAGATTAACTTGTAATTTACCTTGAAGTACTCTTGCATTGTAGAACAACTAACCTTAAGTCACTATTTTTTATATTTCATAGTTATAAATTTCTGGTAACATTGGGTGCTATGCAAGTATTCAATGTACTATTAACTATTAATATATTCATTCTGTTGCACAGGAGATCTCTTGAATTTATTTAACATCTCTAACTGAAATTTGGTGTTTTTTGAAAAAATCTCAACTCCCTGCCTCCCAAATACAGCAGCGCCAGGAATCATCACTCTATTCTCTATTCTTCAGTATGAAAACAGTATTTGTGGACTTCAAATGGGATTGTGTGGTGATTACCTTGATGTGCATGGCTTATTTTACTTAACAGACTATCCTATAATTCATTTATGTGATTGCCATAAGATTTTATTTTTCTGTTTGAGTAGTGGTCCACTGCTTAGTGCAGCCACATTTTCTTTGTCCAGTCATCACCGGATTCTATACATTGACCATTATAATTACACAGCAATAAGCATGAAGGTGCAAACATCTTTTCATCACGCTCATTTCATTTCCTTTGAAAACATACCAAGCATTGAGGTTACTGGATAAAGAGCTAGCAAAGAAAAAAATCAAAATAGAGAGAAAATGAACTAGAAAGTGGGAGAAAATGTTTCCTAACTGTGGTCTGACAAAAGCTATTATACAAATGCAAAATTAACTCAAGAAATTATGAAAGGATCTTAATAAAAGACATATAAATGCTTAAACAGCATGTGAGAAATACACTCAACATCATAAATCATCAGAAAACTTAGAATAAAATCACTTGGAGCTATGACCACTCTGATTTCGCAATTTTAGTGCTTGGTTATTTTATATTGTTTTATAAAAGTCTGCCTATTTAAGTATTTATCTTTATACAATATGTCATGTAGTTTTGTCTTTGTCTAGCATTATAAAAGTTATTGTAGAAGTATCTTATGCAACTGTTTCTCCCCCAGGTTTTCTGTTTTTCATTGTGGACTATGTTTTGGTTCCTGTATTTTCACTGATAGAAAAGAGTCTGCAGATAAGTGTATTACAGATTGCTTAATCACTGAATAGTTGTTCAATATAGTATTTTCCTCTGTATTTACTATTATACATACTGCTGTTCTGGGATTTTTTTGTATATTTCCAGACATATAAACATAAAATTTTATCATTATGCGTATATTTGCATAATAAATTGCTGATTTATAAAATGTGGGAATATTCAATTTTATAAAGTAATGCAAATTTATTTTACAAAGTGATTATGCCAATTATATTCCCACTGTGTCAAAATTTGATTGTTTTCTCAACATCTAATCCATAATAGTTAATATTTGCAGGATTCTTTCATTTTTGCCAATTTGATGGATATAAAATTAAATTTTATTTTGTCTTACTTTACATTTTTCTGTATATTAATAAACATGAATAGCTTTTACTATGCTAGATAAACACTCACATTTATCTTCCTTGAAATGTTTTGGTTTTTATTTGAGATATTTACATTTTATGCATTGATTTAAAATATAATTTTTTAGGACAAATAATCTTTTCATATTTGCTTTTGTTGCCAAAATCTTCTTTTATCTTTATGTTTTGATAATGGTAAAATATCTTTCTTTTCCTTTATTGTTACCTCCTAACTAAATTTTTGTTTGGCTTTGATTTCATTTTCATGTTTTATTTCTAACTGTTTAATTTTAATATGGATGATCTTCAAATTCAGTAATATGTTAATAATGTAGAGCTTGGGAATTCGGTCCTTTAGATAACCTGTTTGACCTCTCTTTCCCTCCCTCTGACCCTTTCCTTCCCCTTCTTTTCTTCCAGTCTCAGTGTCTCTTCCCTTTTCTTGACGTCTGTCACCACTCTTCCTTCCCTCTTTCTTACATGTTAGGGTCATCTGTGCATGTATTTATAGCAAGCTCATGAGAGACACCAGTAGACACCCGGTCTTCCATCTTGTCCATTTCCCTGAGCATTATTCATGCAAGTCGGCCCCATTTGCTATCCAATGCTTCATAGGTGACTTTTTTTATAGCAGTAGTGTTCCATTGTGTGGTAAAGCCACCTTTTCAATACCCATTCCTCTATTGCTTGGTATATAGGTAGCGTCTAGGATTTAGCTATTATGAATTTTGCTGCTATAAACATGGATATGCACAGGTCTCTTCGATATGGTGACAAGCTCTTTTGGGAAAATGCCCAGTAGATTTATGGCTGGGCCAAATGGGGTATATTTTTCCCGCTTTTTGAGGAATTTCCACACCATTTTTCATAGTGGCTTATACCATTCTGCAGTCCCACCAACAGTGTGGAGGCGCTCCTTTCTCCCCAAGTCTCACCAGCGATTGTTGTTTTTGAGTTCTTAATGTAACCCATTCTCACGGGAGATGGAGCCGCAGTCTTATTTGCTTTGCACTTCTCTGAGGTCTAGAGACATTGAACACTTCCACGTGCTTGGTGGCTTTTTCACTTCCTCTTCTGGGGAGTTTCTTTTCATTCCAGTTGCTCATTTGTTAATGGGCTTGTTTATTTTTTTTTTTGGGGGGGGCGTTGTTTTTGAGTTCTTCATATGTTGTTAATCCTCTGAAGCACTGATAAGTTTATTTTCCCATTCCATGGGCTGCCTCTCCACCCTGCTGACAGTTTCCCTTGCTGAACAGAATTTTTCCCCGCTTGATGTGTCGCACTTGCTGATTTGTTGTTGTTGTTTCTGAGCAGGTGATGTTCTGTTCTTTCCTGTCCTCAGTCTTCTAGTGTTTCATCTCTTTTGTCTTCCAGCAGACTCAGTGCTTCTGCTTTAGTAGATATCACTGTGATCTATTTTGACTTGATTTTAGTATATCGTAACAGACGCATATCCAGTTTCATTCCCCTACGTGTGAGGATATCCAGTTTTCCCAACAACATTTGTTGATGAAGCAGTCTTTTCCCCAATGAATGGTTTTGGTGCCTGTGGCACAAATCACAAAGCTGAAGGTGCTTGGTTTTGGCTCTGTATCTTCAGTTCTGTTTAATTGATCTTCCTGTCTATTCTTTTGTAAATATCGTGTTGATTTAACCAGGATTCCAAACTTGAAATTATACTACAGAACAACACTGATAAATCTGCATAGTCCTATGGAAAATTTTGAATTCATGACTTTGTATGTTTTCACATCTTAACCTACACAACAGTCCGTTCAGATTTTGATCTTCTCTTATAATATCTGTCACAATAGTCGGATTGATATTTTTCTTCTTTAATATCTGTGGATTCATGCTTTTCGCAGTCTTAACTTACGTAAATGTTTCTTTTCTTCTGTTTTCTGTATTACTTTCTAATGGGAATTTTACTGCCTACATGATATTTATATCTGTTCTTATTTTGTTACTCTTCTCTGTACACAATTTAGTTTAAGATTTTTATTCCTCTGTGCTGCAGAAAAAGATTTTTTTTTTCAGATTCAACACACAACTCTTTATTTGTAGGAAAACTTATGTCTAATCTTCTATTTAATTCTGAAGTTTTTCAATTTAAAAAATGATCTATTTCTGGAAAATTTTGCGTTTGACACCTTCCTAGTTTTTTTCATTCATAAGTGTAGATATTGTATATTTTTTCCTAATGATATATCACTTTTCTGATACAGATTAAATGTTATTTCCTTTTGGCATTTGAACTATGTTCTGAAGTTTTTGAATGCCAATTAATTCTTAAGGTATAATTATTTTGTTAACATATTTATACTATTCTAAAACACTACCAATAAACATCCACTCAGAAAGGTACTATTATTATATTATCTCAGGAGTAAAAATGTATTCATTATTCTTGTGTCCATTCAAGTCTCCATTTTTTAAAGGCTTCCCATAAGTAGCTGAATTAGCTTCTTGAGTTAAGTTTGCACAACATTATTTTTCAGTGTGTATTGATGGCCTAATCTATTATGTAGCTTAGAAAAAAAACAAACAAACTAAAAGTCATAGAAGTTCCCTGATGTTTCAACAGGATTGATTGTAAAAGTTAAGTGGTATGAAATTCTTAAACAAAACCAAGGCATATATAGAGTAGTTTGGATTTCACAATGTTATTTTATCTATAGGTCTATATGACTTCAAAAAAAGCGGCAACTTAATCATTTAGAGATGAAAGAACTTGAAGATTGTAAATTACACGAGTACATTTTTTATTTCGGATCACAGCCCACTATTATCCCTCATTTTACAATCATGAGTTTGTCAGTGACTACGCAGTTATTTCCATGTTCTAATGAAAACAAGGAATGTCATGAAAATAAGAGCCATGGCTCTGCTAGTAGTTCACAACATGTGGAGTTTTATAAGGCAACACATAGAAATAGTCTTTAGAATTTAATGGATTGTGTGATTTAGCTTTCTTCTTCTATCAGAAAATACCCAAAGGATCATGTGAGTGAGTGAAACTTTTATACGAACTCTTGTCTTCTGTTATGATGTAGAGATTTTTTTTTTGTGTTCCTCTCTGTTCTGTTATAAATCATGAATAGTTTCCACATTTTATCATATTTTAGTTTTAGGGTTTTTAATATACATTCTGTTTTATATTCTCCTTGATGTGCCTTTTTTACACTTGAATAGTTGAATGTCAGCTTTAATGATTCCTGTGTCCCCCAGGATTATAGAAGCTGATATACACTTTCCTTTGTTAATACATTTTACTGCCTAAAGTTGAATGCCTACTTTTGCAGGGAAATGATATAAGGAATGAAGGGGTCCACAGGACTGGTAACAGGAGCTACATGCTGAGGTCCAGTCTGGGCCACTACACTGGATATAGTTTGGAAAGATAAAGGTATCCCTTCCATTGCCTGGGTTTACAGAGAATGCATATTCTCATATCTACATATAGGGAAAAACGTATCTCAAAATGAAAGAAATTATGTGGAAGCTATGCCAATTCTGGAATTAAGAAAGATACAAGCAATGAGAGACTTTCTTCACAGAGAAGACACCGCTGTATATTTCACAGTCATTCTTATTCTCTCTCTTCCTCTCAGGGTAATAAAGTGTTTTACAATACAACAGGTAAGATCAGCTATGAAGCAAAAATTGTTTAGAGTATTGATAGTTTAGCCTCTAATTATAGACAAGCAATGTTAATGACCACTCCTTGTACATATACAGCCCAAACACGAGAATGGAGAGGCAACCTAGCTTTGATTGATTCATGTATTTCAGTGTTTTTTCAATATGATACATCTGACGTAAATATTTTTGTTAAGGAAATACATGTGTGTAACTAAGAAAAAATGAAGACAAATAGTTACTATTATTCATTAGATTCCATATAACTAACTCAGAAAGTGGTACAACCACTGCTGGCTTTTAGTGTGGATATTCTAAAGCTATGACACACAGATGGAATGCACTATTTTTTCTTAAGGAGATTGATATTTTAAGGACAGTAATGATATTTTCATGATAATTTTTATCTTCTTTGCAGATAGAAAGCTGATGTTGCTGGTAGTTGTAAAGCAAAGTGATTGTATCACTGGCTTAAGTTGGGTACTTAGGGAACATAAGCAAAAGAAAGAAGAAAAAAGACATGGCATGTAAAGGATGACAAGGTACAGTATCCATGGAAACCATAAGTGCCAGGCCTTCCTCTTTGACTTACAAGTCATTACACTGTCACTCTAGTAGTGAAGGCAGGGCAAGAAGAATTATTTCATAGAGTCAATTAATTAATAATTTAATTTAGTGTCTATTGCAAAGGAGACATTTTGAATAATTTTAAAAAGCATATAAGCAATTCAAATTTATTGAAATGTGTAGTGCTATTTCTATTGACCATATTTGAAGAAATAAGAATTTTAACATTGATAACCTACTTGGAAATCCTATACAAAAATCCAGAGTTGCAAAATGGGAAGATGTCTAAAGGTAACTTCCTCCGGTCCTCAGCTTTTTAGATTAGAAATGTGGCACTCTAAACTTTAAGGAGTTTGCTTATGGTCATAGAACAGTAAATAGAGTTGGCCTAGGTTCTGAAAATATGTCTCCTTCATGCTGCCTTTAGAAAGCTGTAGTTCTCCAAGGTCAAATTAGTAGGGAAAAAGATGAATAAAATGAAAAGACCATGATTTAATGGTGTTTGATCTGATTAAAACCACAGCAGCTATGAACCATTTTTAAAACGAAATTGGGAAAAAAATATTGATAAGCTGTAGTCTACCTACTAAGTAACAAATTACGAAGTTGCAAAAAGTCAAAATATACAACATATAGAATATGGTATACTTAACAAGTAAACCTACAAAGTTGCAATAGTGTTGCCTATTACCTTTAAGAGAACAAAGCAAATGCAAATGTTGAAAGCAGCAGCATCTGTATCTTAACTGTAGCTTCTTTCATAGAATGTATGTACATTACATCTCACTGATTTCACTGAAAGATTTTAACAGATTTATATAGATGTATTGTATAGTCAGTTACTAAACTTTGTTTCAATTTTTACTCTTGCATTTTTGAGTGTCCTCTGTGGGCTCATTGGTCTAGGAGTAGATTCTTACAATGAGTTGTTTCAGTAATTTATTAGTTAAAGTTTAGAAAACAAAAGAAGCTGATAGAGATAGTCACAATTTCTTAACAGGCTCTGAGGAAATTTAGAACCCCCAAAACAAACTTCATAAATATGCAGAAATGGGCATTCAGAGTAAACGTATTTTATGTTACTCAACAAAGGGCCTAACAGCTGACACGTCTCCCTTGGACAAACGTGAATCACAACACTTGATAAAGTCACAGTGCCATCTCCTTGTCTAAATACGATTTTGTCAAATGGATAATGAAATTCTCACCTGTCCAAGTGAATTAGTGCTGCATTTACAGCTCTCAGTCTTCCATCTAAGCCCCATTCCAGTAATTAAAATGGCACAGTATGGAGAAAGCAGGTGTCCTGTGGGGTGAGGTTTGGATTTGAATCTGAGTGGTGTCCTTCTAATAACAGTGCTGATGGTAATTGGTCTTAAAGTCCTCCAACCTATATGCCTTATCTGTAAAATGGAAGTAAAAATAGTGTTGTGACAAAGTCACCTTGAGAAGATACATAGGTGCACAAAATGCTAAACTTCACTGTAAACCTTAAATTTTGCACTTACACATATCATTAAAATGGGGAAAAATGATGTACCACATAGGCTTGTTTGGGTCATCAGTCCATTATACACTGTACTAAAATTTCCCCAGATTAACAAGGATATTTTACATTTCAACAAGCATCTATCTATATATGTATGTGAGTGAGTCCATGTGTGCAGGTGTGTTTTTCTAAGTCCTCCATTTACCTGGTCAGTTATCAGTCAATAGCACATGGCTATTCATATCTTCAAAGTTTTCTTCACATATTGGGCTTCTTCTAATTTGTTCAGAATTAGCAAAGTTTAATCTGTAACCGAAGTGCAAATAGGGCCTGTGTTGCTCACCTGCGCGTCAGGAGGGAGGAGTGAGAGATTAAGCACCTCCCTAACGTTCCTCTTCTTTGTGAGGACCTTTAACTACATTTTGCTCAGCAGATGTTTTTTGGTTTCTATCTCTTCTGTACTTTGTTGCTAACATAATAATGTGATAGATTACTTACTTTCACATAAGTGATGACTCAATACCAATAAAAATTTTAAAGAAATATCATGCTAGTTTTTGGTTTATTATATTAAAAGGCAAACTCAATTTATTAATTGTATTATAAAATAGGTTCAGGCCAATTTACTTCATTTGGGATATTCATTAAAATACCTGATTTGACATGTATAAACCCCCGTTTTTTAGTATTTTTCTTCTTTATTAAGATTTTTGTTCATTTCATGATATGTAAAATAATTTTAAATGGTGATGTAAGAATATTTTCTTAAGAATATTTTTAAATTACAACTGAGAAAATTAAAAAATATATATATGTATGAAAAGAAACAAGAAAAAGAGAGTGAAAGAATGGACAGAAGGAAGGAAGGAAGGAAAAGAAAAACAAATGCAGTTTTTTTCTTATTTCTCTGACCAAGAAGTAGGTTCAGTTGCTTTCGGAACTGTTTTCTTTTATCAAATCTTCTATTGTAAATTTTTTCATAAGTATGTTGCCACCTACTGGCAGCCTCCAAGAAAGCAGCCAAACTTTGAGTCTCCAAAGAAGCCTGAAAACAATTTGGTGACCAATATTTTAAAATATATATATTTTAATTATTTAATTATATATATATATATATATATATATATATATATATATATATATATATATATATACATTGTTTCCCCTTTCTGGAAATTAATAAAGTGTAGCTTATCAGCACCCATGATTCTCTTTGGCACTGTGCAACTAGCCTGTATTGTGCAACTTTTGGCCACACGTTTGTTACACCACAAAACTAGCTTGTCTGTTAATAACAAAGTTCATTGTTCCTTCTGTATATTTTGTGAAATGTAAAAAAATAAAGATTTGGTGTTTTCTGTGAAATGTAAAAATTAAGGATCAAAATGATAATAGCCTGTTGATTTTAGATGTAGGATGGTAGATAATATTCTGATTTAGACTTTTTATGCTTTAATTCACAACATAAAAGCATCTATTTTGGATAAAATTAAGAAACAATCAAATGTATGGGGAATTTTCAGGCAGAGTCCAAGCACTTGTCTCCATGGTGAAGGGTTGTTTTGCTACCCTTTGGAGTCATAAAATGAGTCCTTGGCCTACTTTAAAAATAATAGCTGTAAAGCTTAGCTCATACCTAAATTCAACAGGGTTATAAGAACACACAGAAGTAAATTTACATTTTTTAGTGAGAAGGCAAATACACTTATGGGCCATCTTTAATGACCACAGCCTATGAAGCATTGTTCGTGTCCAGGGTAGCTTATTACATATAATTCATTCCTTTAAAGTTTCCTCCCTTTCCCCAAAAAATCAACTTATAAAGTTGCACTTAGGAAATCAGTGAATAGATTGGAAAACAACTTTAGAGAGGTGAAATTACTCTTTCTTTTTCAGTTATTTAGAATAAAATAAACATGTGAAAATTATGCATATAAGCATTCACTTCTTCATGTTTCAAGACAGATCATTTTTTGTCATAAGGAGTAAAATGTGTTTTTCTCATTCTTTGCTGATATGCTAATGCAATGGATGCTTTATGATAACAGACTGCTCTAGAATTTCCCTCACAGTGAAATAATTCCATTGTATGAAAGTAATTGCAAGTGATTTCATTGTTCTTTAAGAAATGGTTCAGATTTCAGCCCGCTCCTAATTGGCGTTTGACCTAAGTCACCAGTCAGTTGTGATTTCGTGGAACACCTTTTTCCTTAGTGTGGCTTCCACGACCACATGCATCCAGTGTCTCCTCTGTGTCTCACCTTCACTTGGTTTCTCTTCTAGCTCTATTTCTTTTCATTTTACAAATTTGCAATACAGTGGATTTCTGTTGTGACATTTCTTCACCTTTACTCACTTTCTAGTGGACTGCATTTGTCCCCACGCAGGTCACTGCTCCGTATACACCGATCACTCCTCAGTGCTTCTTCTCCAGCTCCCTGCCACTCTCTATGCTCTAGAGATTATGATCCCTGAGCATTTTTACTCACACATCTCTTGGCATCTCCAGCTTTGGTGCGACCAACACCAGACTCATTTTTTTTTCTCTGTTCTTACCATTTGCCCTCAATCCTGATCTACAGAAGAAACAAAACCACTCATTTACTTGCTTAAGCCAAATACATCAAAATTTGCCCTGACTTCTATCTTCTTATAAGGAATGAAACCCAGAGCTTATGTTATTGCTGCTCTCATTTAAAATCTATCGACAGTCCACCCACTGCGGCTATCTAATTCAATGTCAACTTTTCCCTTTCCAATAAAGCATTGGCACTCAGTATCCAGAAAAACATTCTCTCCAAGGCAGATTAGATCATGTCCTACCCTACCGAGCCTTCCAGTGACTTCTACTGATCACAAGTGGAAAATCTAAAGTTATTTGCCACCCCAACCACCATGCCTTATCCAGAATAGTCTTTGCTTTTGTCTTCGCGTTCATCTTGTGCTACTTTTCTTTTATCTCCTCATATAGCCACCATCAAGCAAATTTCTAACTTAAGGCTCCTGCACTGGATTGTCCTTGTGTCTGGAATGTCATCACTTCAAATAACTGAACCGGTGCCTTCCCTTATCCTTTGTATTGTATCTTTATGATTATTAACACCATTAAGCCAAGTGTTTGTTTATTTTCATCTTCTTAAAATGAGTGTGTCAAGACCTTTATCTGTGCCATTATTAGTGTTGCCTGAGCATGTACCTGGCACACGGTTGGTTCTCAGTCATATACGTGGAACGATTGGTCCATTAATAAATGAATCATAAGCATAAATCCAAGACAGGCATTTAAAGAGCACATTGCTTTAAGCACACGGAGCCAATTCAATGTATAACTTCATTATATCATTTCCATAATTTTACTAGCAATATTTCCATCATTTTATCATTCTGTAAAATTTTACATGAATAAACAAACAATACTAGTCTCTTGTTTTTCTCAGTCATTAAAATCACAGCATTCCATAGCTGTCTGATCATACAACTTCCTCTGTTCTGACAATGGGAAATTAACTGCATGCATGGTGACTTGTTATTTGGATATCTTCCCTCATCCTCAATTCATCTTTAAAAAGACTTTATTGTAGATGAACCTTTTAGGTTTTCACCATTGATTATTCATGTGACAACTGCATATTTGTTCTTCAATTTGTGTGTTAATCTGCAAGAGCTCTACAAGAAAATATCACTCACTGTGTTGCTTAAATAATAAACATGTATTTTCTCACAGTTCTGGAAGCTGTGAGTCCAAAATCAGTCTGTCAGAAGTTTGAATTTCTTCTGAAGCCGCCTTCCCTAGCCGACAGGTGGCTGTCTTCATGCTACACCCTCCCTCTTTTCTTTTTGTTCTGGGTGTGGAAAACAAAAAACAAAAAAAAAAAAACCCAAAAAACAAAAAAATCACTCTTAGAAGAACACCCCTCACACTGGATTGTGCTTCTTCCTACAGTTTTTATTTTAACTTACCTCTAACAGGACTGTTTAAAGATGCATTGTATTCTGAGGTATTGGCAGGTCTTCCGAATTTGAATTTAAGCGGATGCAACTTATCTAAACACTGGGACTGATATTATGCTTGTGTATTGCAGTTCAGCCTACAAATTCTGGGCTGCATATGTCCTTACCAGAGATATCAGTTTATTCCACGTGATAAATATTCCCAGAGTTTGTGGTGATTGATGAGTAGGTTAGATTACGTAGACATATGGAATGACCATCTTAGTAGGTTAATGAAGAAGGACAGATACAACAGAATTGAAGCTCTAACATCTTCAACTGTGAGCGGGATTTATAGACATAAGAAAGGTGCTCTGCTGAAGGCTAAGATGTGTTGGATTCATTTCTCTAAAATCTAGCACTTAATAATTTTTAAAAAGTGAATGAATAAATATTTTTGTGCATTTGCTGAATGCATTCATAATTCATTTATTTATTCATTTGTTTGTTTTTGAGACAGGGCCTCGCTCTGCAGTTCAGGCTGCTTTTGAATTTATTGCGTAGTGCAGGCTGGTCTCCAGTTCATTACAATCCTTCTTCAGCCTCCCGAGTGCCGAGATTACAGAGGTTCCCCACCACACCCAGCTTACCTGGTGCTGACGGGTGGAGCAAAGGGCTTTGTGCTTCCCAGGGAAGTGTTCTAACCACTGTGTTATTCCTCCAGACCATAGATTTTATTCTTGACAAAATTTTATTCTTGTTGGTTCTTTTGATATGTTACAATTGAGAAATCGTTTTGCCCTTATATATGTACATATTATGTATTTTAATATCAAAAACAACTTTGGCAGATTAGACATAAATACCTGCATTTCCAGATTAAGAAAATTCTTAACATAAAATAAAGTTACAATATCTGCATAGCTAATACAGCCACCAATGTAGATTCTAATCTAAATCTCTCTGATAGTTAAGACTGTATTTTATCAAAATCATCTCTTTGTATTCTAGAGTCTGATGTGTGTTTTTGTGGGGAATCTGCTAGATAGAAATTTGTCCTGATCTTTCCTATGTTGCACTGTATTGTGAACAGAATGCTCTTTTGTCCTGTGTCCTGACAATGGGGAGGTGATGTCATGATGAGTAGTCCTTCAGAAAAATTTTCCTTGTGTCTATATTTATTTTTTAAAAAACTTTATTATAGAGAAAACTTTCTGAAGCTTACCATTGGTTTTGCAGGAAACAACCATATCTAATGTTCTTCTATGTATTTTACATGAAAGTCAACCAAGAACTTAAACTACATGAATTTTTGCCAGATAATATTGTATGACAACAGTGAATTTACAAAGAGAATTAAGATTAAGCATCAATTGACTTTAACATACATAGGACAGAGGAGATAATTCACGTGGGTCCAATTTTTGCTGAGAACAGAGCAATTATGATGAGCGTGAGGAGAGTTTCATGCTTTGTTGGCATAGGTCACGTGAGCAAGGAAGTTAGTTGGCAGTAGGAAACTCCAAGGATTCACTCCTGGGTGGCAAGATAAGAAGATCTTCAGTCTATAATTACAAGAATTAGATTCCACCAACAATTTCATTCAGTCTGGATGTCGATTCCTCACTAAATATTACAAAAAGAAGCTTTATCAATCATCAACATGTAGATTAATCATGCAAGGTTGCTAGAACCTGAGTAGGAAACCAAATTATGCCATCCCAGATTTGTAATGGATAGAACAGTGAGATACTGATTCATGTTTGATTAATTTGCTGCTTGTACTCTGTTGCTACTGCACCAGTACAATCATACTACTTGAATTCTATGTTCACGGTTATTATTCAATAACACATAAGTGAAGTCATATGTCTCCTGTCTCCATGATTTTCATTTTCCATACATCCAAGGAATGAAATAGTTTCCTTTTGCTGCAGATACCGTCATGCTTAGTGAGGTGAGTCAGAAGCAGAAGGTGAAAGATCAAATGGTTTCCCTGATATGAGAAGCCTGGATCAAAATTATTTCATAGAATTTAATGTGAAGAATAATGGTAGCTGGAGGGGTAGAGGAGGGAGTAGTGGAAGGTTAGAAAAGAGAGAAGGGAAAAGGATTTGTAACTTTGCCATGATATGTATTATACTTATACATATCAAAAAGTGGGAGGAATGTGTTTTTATTTTTGAGAGCTGATTGAACATGGACACCAACAGATGAAATATATCTAGCCGTTCCACAAAATTGGAAGAATCATGTACTGTTTTTGTTTGAAGTTGTTGAATCTCAGATAAATTCACATACAGATAGGTAAGTGATATTATAGTCAATTAGAAATTTTATCATGGCTGTTTGCTACAAATAAGAAATATCAAGATTTTATTCAATATAATCTAAAAATCAGTGAGGTTAAGCTCTGAAGGGTGAACAAGAATTTGCAAGGGGATGGGTATGCGTGTTAGTGGGGAGTTTAAGATAGCACAGAATTAAAAATCAAGTAATAATATGATACTGGAGTGAGGTTTCACAAATTTGAGAACTTCAGAAAAATGAAAAGAAACCTGGACAGCTGGGGTCATGAACTATGTGTGCGACAAGACACAAATTCCTGGAAATTGCATTACATAACCTTCACTGAGTATGTTGTGGTGGGAGCCTTACTCAGCATTGTGAAAGAGATGTAAGTTAAATGTCAAGATTATTTTCCTAAAAGATGTGTTATAGTAGCGGACTGGGGGAGAAGGATAGATATGTTTTGACATAATATAAGGACACTGGGTGAAATAAGTAGTTTACCATAATGTCTAAGGACTTAAATAGCATACAAGACAGAAGCAATTTGTCAAATTTCTCACAGGCCATCCTGTTTGCCTCATTTATTCCAGGACCTTGGGGACTAGCTGAGGACTCAACTGCTGTTGAAGTGAAGGGAGTTCTCAGTTCTGGAAAAAAAAATCACAGACTTTTATCGTCTGTAATTTTCTTTTAATTGAACCAAAGAAATTGTTACCAGGCACAAAAACCAATGTAAGGTAATAGAAACACTGTATGTTTCAAGTCGTATGTTTTTAAGAATCTGAATTAATTTCTCAGTTTAACCTCTCGTTTTGTAGATGAAGAAGCATCTTCAAAAGGGTAGACTGATCTGCACGGATTTGATGCTGGATAAGGATGACAGAGTGGAATTGAGCTCAATCAAGTATTGGTTCTAAGTTGTCAGTAGGATGTGGTCAGTTATTCAGCTGCCTCAAGCGGCAGGAACATTTTGTAGAGGAAGTCTCGCTAATGTTTAAAGTTAAAGCCAGTTGTTCTCCATAGTGAGTTCAGGACCAGCCTGGGCTACATGGTGACACCCTGTCTCAAAAAATAAGTAAATAAATAAAAATTTAATAAATAAATAAAATCGGAGTTCCATCAGTCTTGCAACTATGGATGTCATTAAGATCAAAATCACTACCTTTGTATTCAATTTTGAAGAGGTCTAAACAATTGATAGGATGGTTAATGTTGGACTTTACACTATACATATACATCATTTTTCTTGCAAGTTCTCTTCACCAGCATCATTTAAGAGACATTCGAAAATCCAGTCAGTTTCAGGTTGTGTGACTTCAGTTTCTGAAGACTTCACTGATATGGTTTGCTGTTATGTAATGCATTTCAAGTGCTTTAAATGTGACAGTACAAATTTATAGGCCACTGAAAGAGAAGGCACACATGTATTTTCAAGACTGACCTTTCTCACAGAGTCCTGTGGGGTATTTTATGTGCAGTTTCAACTCGACAGAAGCTGCAGCTGGACAACATCAGATGGAGAAAGGAACCTTTAATTATCAATGTGGACATTTGGGCATTTTCTTGACCTGCTTTTAAATAGAAGGCCTGGCAAGTGAAGTGTTGAAAATATTGCATTTCAACTATTAAAAAATTATGTTAGTATCAGAATCATAGTCTTATGCGTTGCTCTAAAAATGAGCTTTTGATGTCCTCTTCAATTCATGAATTTTAGATTTTTTACTTCCTAAAGAGATCATTTAAAGAACAAGTTTATTTATTTATTTATTTATTTATTTATTTATTTATTTAGATTTTGTTCATGCAAAACTTAATGCCTGGTAGTATTAAAGACTCCAGATAAGAGACAATGTCAGAAAAAACATCTCTTCTTACATAGACTTCTCTTTAATGACTGCCAATAAGGATGCACATCACACCTGTCTTTTGTCTGCCTCATTGTGCCTAATGTTCCAATGCTACCAAAATGGGGTGAAGGATAGCCCACCTTGGCACCTTCTCAGAATTACAAAGTTCCAGAAGTTGTTCCATTCAGACAGACAGATACACAGACAATAATCTGCTTTCAGATAATTGCTGCACATAGCCTTGAATGAAAAATGTACGTGCAGCAACAAAGGAAAAATGTGGTATTTCATACTTGAAGTTTTCACATGGCTTTTGTGATCCATGTGATTCCCGAATTCATTTTCAACTATATCCTTTCAAAATCAACTCAAAGAGCTGCTAATGGATAACTTAAAGAGGAGAGAGAAAGGAAAAGAAAAGCAAAAATATAAGTTTTTAGAGTCCAAATAACATCTCATTTTTAAATAAAGTGTCTATAGTGAATTTATAGTTTGAAGAAGGAAGTAATTTATAGTTTGAAGACGGAAGTGATTGTATATACTTTGACTGAGTTTCTGAACTATAGTACCACTGATAAATGAAGGACCATCTGCATAAAACATAAAAGAAGGCTGACGGGACATATAACCACCCAATCTTATATTTTGGGATGTTGTATGTATTGTTATGTGTGTGTACATTTGTGGACTTCAGAACGCATTATTATAACTGCCCCCATAACTTTTCTCATCAACCTATCTGGATCCAGGTGTACTAACACTTTGCTCACCTTTCAACTTCTTTAATGTTTCTCCCTGGTTTGGAACAACATAAATTTGGCTTCCTCATAAAGAAGCTCATTTAGTTGCAGCTTGATTGCAAGTAATTTGCCCTAAGTAGCTCCGTGCTTTAATTGTCTGTGCCTTTTTTCCAATCTATAAACTGTAACTTCAGGCAGGCCATTTTTGTCTTACTATTCCCTCCTTAGGAAAACATATCTAATAATCCCCATTCCCTGTAGCTTTGGGCATCCTTCCCCACATGAACAGAAGGAATAGGATTTTCATGCAACTCTAATCGATCAAAAAAAAAAAATAAATCCACAAAACTTTGGTATCTGGAAAGAAGTAAATCAAATATGATCCACAAAAGTTAATGTTGTGTTTTTTATTATACAAAGAGAAAGAGATATAAAAGAAAAAGAACATCAATATTTCTAAAGCTTCTCATGACAACAATAAGAAACTCCTCATTATTATTAAAGAGGTCCTAAGAGGAATTTTATTTTTAATACTAGTTTCAATATTTCCCAAGTTTTTGTATTATTCTGATGTTAGGATAAAAGATCTTTATGAACTTATTATGTCTTTCATTGGAGACATAAAACACAGCATCAGTATGTATAGATTTGTTAAAGTCTATGGATTGAAAACTGTTTTTCTTAGAAAAATCTCATGTTTAGTCTATGAAATATTCTTTCAAATTATTTTTTCCTTGAAATTAATCTCAGGTATTTTTTCAAAAGAGTTAAAAACAACATAAAACAGAGATACATATATACTCATGGATATAGAAGCACAACTAATAATAGCTAGAGTGTGGAAGATACTGAAACACTCATAAATAGACCAATGGTTACAAAATTGTGTTATGTGCACCTGATGGGGTATTACTCTTCCACCGAGACAGGTAGATTTGAGTCCTTTGTAGGAAACGGATGCAACTTGAGGCCATCGTGCTTAGTGAAGTGAGTCAAACTCGGAAGGTGAAATATTGCGTGGCTTGAGAAACCCAGAATGCAGGCATTTTATAGAACAAAATCAGAATGGGTATGTCAGTGGGAGTTAGGGGTTATGGGGAGGATGTGGGCGGGCCAAAGAAGAGGAGGGAAAGGGATCATAATGTGATATTTATGGGCACAAAATACTCAAACTCATTGTAACCCTGATGTATATCATCTATCTCTCTCTCTATCTGTATGGGGAAAAAAGAGAGAGAGAGAGAGAAAAGAAAAAGAAAAGACAATGAGTTCTTAACTATCTTAGAAAGTCTACTTTTCCAAATCTGTGTAAATTGATTCACATACATACTTTTGAGTATCGGCCAGGTTATATTAAACCAGAATTTACTGGGATCTCTTGGGTCTGATCAAAGGAAAAAAAAAAAAAAAAAAAAAAGAGTTGGAGAATTTCTTTTCTTTTTTTTTTCCAGGCATGTTTAGAATGTTTAGTTCGATAACCTCAGAAACTCTCTAAATAACAGCTTTTCTTACACAGATCTTTGCAGAAATATCTAACATGTATTTAATTTTTCCTGTTAATGAAGCAAACAATGACTTTTTAAAACACATTGCTAGTTTAGTGTTTACAAACTTATTTGTCTTTCACACATAAAAATATTGTAGATTTGCTTAAAAATAAAATTCCATGATGAAAAAAATCAAGGTGGAAAAAGCAGCCATAAATTATATTTCATGTAGTGTATAGAATGTCACCTTCACATGCTGAGTAATAGCTGCACAGCTGATGTCAAACTTTCGCATGCAGCAGCATGAGACAACGACCTGATAGTCCTGTCTCACAATGATAGAAGTGTATTTTTCTGCTATAGGAGAGTTGGACCTTTGGAAACCAAATGGGTAAGAAAATATGTTTTCTAACTTTAAAAATACATTTTATAGCTTAAAATGAAAAACAAAATATTTCTAATAATATTGTATACATATCACCTTTTAAAAATTAATATGGAATTCAAATTCATTCATTATTTTGTCATTCAGCAGGTGTCCATTTCAAGGCATACAGAATTAATTGCAGATGATGGGACTACAGATTTCTGAAGCAAGTTATTTCTGGAGAAAAACTGAGCAGTTTCTACCATTTTGATGGCAAATTTGTTGAAGTGACTGTGAAACAGAGCCTTTTCTAAATTTAGCTAGGACAGGCCTCCCTAATAGGCCTTTTAAGTTGAGAATCGAAGTGTAAGAATGAGACATATAAGATTATTTTAAACTAATGTAAAAAGTATACACATTTTAAATCCTGATTTAACGTGTTATATTCATAGTACCCAGTGTCCATTTCCACTATAGTTTGTGTTTTCATTTTCATTTTACTGAGAGTATAATTCAGCTTTCATTTTCCCCATTAATTACCTCTCTTCTTTTCCTTATGGTTTGCATTACTTTTCTATATAAAAACAAATATGAATGGATATTGAAAATAATCTTCAAACTTGGTATATTGCACCTACAAAACAACATATAACTTCTTTTCTTTTTCTTTGTGTTTATGAACTGTAAATGCCAACCCAGTGACAACTAGAAACCAAATGCACTGTTTTCTTGTTCGCTGTCATTAGATGCCATAGAAGCACACACAGATGTCACAAAATAAAACCCACAAAAGCTTATGTTCAATGAATAAATGTGTAAATGAATAAATGAGGAAGTAACCACATTTTACAGACACTATAATCAAGAAATCACGCAGCTAATTTGTTGCCACTGCATGCACAGCAGCCTTATATGTAGAATCGCTGCCCTATACAAATAAAACTGTTTTAAATACATAATTTCTTTTTTAAAACAAAAAATTCATTTGATTTAAAATTTTCACTTTTATCCATGAAGAATTATAAATCATCTTTCAAATCTACTGAGCAAGTCAAAATGCTTAAAAGGCACTTTTTGAGAGTGCTAACGCCTGACTGGTAAGTTGTCAGCACAGTTATTTTTGGATAGGCATCAGATAGTTGAGAATGTTGTCTGACTATTCAAACAACTTAGATAATAGGTGGGGAACACGGCGGATATAGTTTCTTATCAACTCTGCCTCAAATCAAAATACCAAGAATGCAATAATATTTTTTCTCTGAGTCATGTATTTTCCATTAATTTAGGAGTCTTTTAGTTTTTATTTATTTATTTTGTTACTTCTGCAGCTCGAGGTACACAGCAAAAAAAAAGTCTCTTTCAATCTGTACATGATTATTAGTCTCACTTACTTGGTGCAACAGCAAGAATCTTGTTTTCTTGGAAATGCTAGAGACAGCCTCATGGTGAGCTACGAAGTTATTAATGTTGCTTGATATCTGCTTAGACAGCTGCTCTGTGCTCCCTTGAATCATCTTCATCATGGTCCCCAGCTCTGTTTTTCCCTCCATTTCACTTTTGCTTACACTGCTAAGAGAGCAAGACACGCACAGAAAACCTGATAGGCCTCTTTCTCCTGTGTTTCCCCTGGTTTTTCTCTTCTACAATTCATTCCTCCAATAAGACATTTATTCACTTAGTGATATGGACTCAACATTTATCATATGCAAGGCCCATACACTTGTGGCATTAATGGACGTTTCTAAAACACAGTTTGTTTTTGACAAATGCATTAAAATGAGCTGGCCAAAATAATGTCAGGACGACGAGGTAGGAGCCTGTTGTAAGGTTCGCAACACGTAGGCAAAGAGAATGGATTTCAGAGCCGAGGAGAGACGGATTTGGATTTGGATTCAAACTCTGGCATGGCCTGTGCCACCTCGCTGCTAAGCGGACCTCTCCCTGGTCCACAGGCTTCGGTTTTTTTCATATGAAAAGTAGGAATAGCAAACGATGCTCTTTATGAAAAATTAACAAATATAATGTCTCAATCACAGTGAAGCTTTAATAAATAACAGGAGTGGTTATGGGGGATGAGTATTAGTTATAAAATAAGGATAATAATAAATTATAGCAATAATGGAAGGAATATGATAAAGGGAGATTTAGAAATTGGACAAATGAAGCTGTAGATATTATAGAAATTATACTCTGAGAACATTGATGTGAGTGTTCAATTATGGATAATTTTAATATCAATTTGCTGACAAGAATGCATAGAACATTCAGTTAGGGAAGTCCTGGTTCTGTTCAGAACAGAGTAGCCCTGCCTCTGACTTCAGAACAGTTAGGTACACATAGGAGATCATGGGAGATTGGAAAAGAATTGTGCTTTTTCTAAAATTAAGTGCACTTGACCATGCGTATGACACGTGTTGTCTCCTTTTACCCTTATACTTACATTATTATGTGAGAATTGTCCAATATTCCCATCATCCTTTTATTGACGAAATGATGGAGACAGAGAGAAGAGATCACTTGTTCAGTGGCCCAGCTAGAAACAGGACAGGAAATACATTTTAGCGTCCATCAGACAGTAGCGTTTATAAGAAGGGAAACATCACATGAGTTCACATTATGTTCTAGTTCACAGTATAGTTCCTGGCATCTACTATGCAACAGAATGAATTTCTCTACGTTTATGTTTGTTCAATAGTTCATGCTGATTTGTGGATTTCTAGTAGCAGCTTAAAATTGTCGACAAGTTAAAGACTGTGCTTGGTATTTCAGGTAGTGCAGTTTCTGAATAGGAAAGTAGGAAACTATCATATTGTTCATAACAGACTTGAAAGGAGAAATTTTCTGAAAAAAGTGATAGATTTTTGCATGCATGTGCAAGAATGAAAATGAAGTTTTGGAGTAGGCAATTATCTATGGATGATTACTGTTGACTGGAGTGGGGTTGCAGAAGACAAATGTCTCTACTTTGATCACAGATAGAATAATATTACTATTAAAATAATTTGCAATATTTAAGAGCAAGAAAACAAAAAAAAATACTATAGGGAGAAAGGAGTAGGGAGGTATTACTATAGGATTGAATATAACAGAGCAACGCGATCAGGATCACCTCCCAGAGAGTGGGAGGCTTTACTCCTCTGTCCTTTCTAGCTACAAACTTCTTACTCTACACCTTAAAAAAAAAATAGGACCAGTCTGGGCTACAGAGCAAGACCTTCTCAAATGGAAGGGAAAAAAAAGAATAAATGTAAAAAAATTCGGGGAATTTTTAACCTGTTAGCCTTTGAAAAACTGAGGATATATTTGTAGATGCAAATTTTAATATTTTCTACTTTTTTCTGTTTTTAAAAATATGTTGTGAAATTCAACTACGATTGCAATTCCAAAAGCATTGTGTATACCCAATTAGCTTCAAAAGCCAAAGCCGAATATTTTATTGGAATAAACTAAGAAGTAAACTTTTCGTTTGTCCTTTCCTCCTGAGGACTTTAGTTTTTCTTCATTCTTAAGACTTGACATAAAAACAAAGGTGGTAATATTGAATATGCTTTGATTTTGCCATTATGAAAAGAAAGCTAGTCTTACAGTGTCATAACCTAAAGTGCAAGGGCTTATCTTCTCTGCCATTGCCTGGATTTTCTCTTCCTACACAAATATGCAAACCTTCAAAATAAAATTCCTCTTGCCAGCTCTAGACCTGGCTCTGTCACAGCATCCCTAGGAAAGGGAATAAACACCTCAACTGAGACAGCACTTTGCCTCTTAGGGAACAGATGTGATGCTGTTTATGTAGCCTGCAGGGGTTCTGCCAACCAGTGGGCCATATTATGGAGAATAACACTGGAAGCTCTTTAAAACAGCTGCTCCTGGGGCCAGCCTCAGAGCTGCTGCACCACTTACAACAGGATTCGGCTGTTGTAGAAATATTTCAGGAAATGTAATTATCCCTGGAAACTTAATAGAATCTGTTACACTGAGCTGTGTTCAAACAGAATTAAAGGAGTGCTTTAGATCTAATTGAGATTTCTAGAGATAATTTTCAGGTATTCAAATGAATAATTACAACTCAAATATATCATTGCACTCTTCATTAGAATAGTGGCAGATACATAAAGAAAATTGTATTATGTGTTTCAAAAATGATTATAGAGAAAATATTATTTTTCCCAGAAAATTAGTGTGGAAGTAAGTGATTATAATCTCGACTCTTGTTTTTATTGTCCCTGAGCATTAGCTTAAGCTTTATGGGGCTTTTAATAATTTTTATTGTATTCAGCAAATCAACTGAAAATGCCAAAAGTAAAATAAAGCAAAAAATATCCAGATATCTCATATGAGGTTTCTGATAACTGTTTAGAAGCCACATCAATGACTAATCACATGAAATCACCAAGACGGAATCTACTTGTTCAAAGCAATGTGTTTGCAAATAGCACCAAAGCACAAATACCGGCTAAGCCCACACAGGTTCTGCTTGATGGGTCTAACATGTGTGAGACTGCGCAATTCTCCGTGATAACCTTATGCATTATTTTGCACAGTGTTTTTCTAATTAATTTCTTTGTGTTATTCAGTAACTAATTAATCCGAATAAAAAGTGAGCTGCTTGGGGCTTATTTTGGCTGGATCTGACTGACTAGGCTGGAGGAGCTCACTGGGTATCTCACTTTGTTGTGGCAGTCAGAATAAACTTGAGTTTTGACATCATCCAGATCCATTGGTTTTAGTTTAGAAATACCTCACCATTGCAACAACATGGTGGCTCTCCCTCATTTGGATTATTTAGTTTTCATCCTTTTGAAACTATCTTCAGGTATTTTGTGGATGCCCACTTAAAACCTGCTCAGTGATGCGGTTACGTGGCCATAAGGGGTATATAAGAACATAGAAATTTTTATTTTTTGAGGGCTAGGATGCACTTCAGTTGTACAGCCATGTTCTCCCATGGGTTTCATCCTGAGCTCTGTAAAGAAACACCAACAAAAACCAATTTGATTCCAGAATATTCTATTAAATTACCTAAGTTTGGTGCTTTAGATTTCTTTACGGATTAAAATGCATGATAAACATTGCACTCCTAATCAGTATACAATTTGTAAGTACAACAAATAAAGCCACTTCTAATACTGTGGGCCAACGATATGACATCCCCTGTCCTCAAAATCCTCTGCTAATCACGAAGAAAAAGTCAGCGGATCGGAATCTAATTAAAATGCTCTGCTCTTACTTTCTTGTCCTTTCCCACAAGTTTTCCATTCAGGGACAAATCTGAGGACAGAGCTATTGTTAGTAGAAAATCTTATTCGGCCATTATGCCAGTGCAGTTACAGCAACCAAGTGTCAAATGGTGACAATAGGTGCCCTCCTAAGATGTTCAACTGAAGATTGCAAGGAGAAATTCTTGCCAGGTTAATCTGCTTGAAAGTGAGACAGGAAGATAAATATTATTTGAAAAAGAGTAATTTTGATTCAAAAATATAACAAAAATAGCTGTACCTTTGAGCTTATTATCATTCTAAATATATTTTTAGAAATAATTTTTCTGCTCTTCAATCTGATTTTGAGGACCCTAGCCAAAAGAAGAGTTCACTTGAAAAAGTCTGAAAGTCAAGGATCAGATAACAAATACTTTTAAAAGAAGTTTGCTTTTTTTTACATCATTCTAATTTGGAATGAGAAAAAAACTTTCAACTTTACAGTTGTGATTAAACACAGGGGAGATGAGTGATTTACTAAAACCATTTGGCTTCCTTAAGTTATGTGAAATACTATGTGCCATGCTATCACATTTTTTTCCAGAGTTTCTTTTGTAAAATCATCTTTTCAAAGCGCTTTGCTGTGTTTGATTTCTATCAAATACATTATAAAATATTGGCTAGTAGGCTAAAGTGTCTGCAGATTTATCAATGTCCTCAACCGCAGTTAGAATTTATGTGACATTTCCCACCATTCTTTTTTAGTTAGGCGTATCTATCTCCAAACACAACTCTGATACTTACAATTGCATCCCTGTTTCTCACTCAGGAACCTAAAGTTGTAGAATATGTAAAAACACAGTAAAAATTCTGTGCACGATCAGCAATTCCCTAAGAAATTGGAAGTGGCCTGTAAAAGCCAACTGATGGATTGCCACATTATTTGATCGAGTGCATTTATAACTTCAGTTAAATTTTCACAACCCACTTCGTTAGGCCTTCTGATTTTGAATCGTAATAGCTTCCACATCCAGAGTCTGAGATGCTATCAGAGTTATATTTGTACTCACTAAGGTCGCAGAGACTGATATGTAAAATTAGAATGCCAACACCAAATTGTATGACAAGAACTCAAAATTGGTCACCTCTGTCACATCAGCTCTTCCTGAAAGTGAATTGCGTTCAGATATTTGTTATGGGTGCAGAGTACAAAGTCATGACCTACAAAGTCATACCATCAGGTCTTAATTTTGATCCTGAGGAAACATTGCTTGTTTAAAAATGCATTTTTTTTTTTTACAGATCAGAAGAATCTTTAGACAGAAATATCAAAGTTTTCTTAATAGTTAATCTAAGTAACAACTTAGACAGACAACTTCCTTTTAAATAGCACTTGACATGTTGACAGTACGCTATCAATTTACAGTTTGTCTTGAAGGTTGGGAGTCAATTTTTTTTGAACTCTTAAGATGGCTGCTCGTTCTTTTCAGAATACAAATATTGTAAATTAATTTTATTTTATAGAGGAATCTTAATTTTACAGTCAAAGGTACAATAATTATTGCAATTCATATGACTTCTAAACCTAAATCATATTTTCAAGGCATTCACTTATTGCCTTTTACTGAATGGTGCCATTGAAAAATAATTGTCTTCTGTGACTGAAAAATTAGGAATAGATATATTACTGTTCACTGTACTATGTCTAGAGCCCACTTAGGCTCGCATCAAATTTACATGAGTACAACAAAGAAAATTTTTGCATCCCTTATTATGTATGAATAACTAAAATACAAATAAATATATGTAAATGTGAAAAGACATGCAAAGCTCACCATACTTAAGACGCTGTTGCTATTTCCTTCCTCCTCCAAATTCCTGTTTTTCTTCCTCCTTCTACTTGGCTTTTTTTTCTATTCTTCTTTTTTTCAAGACCTCTTCTGTAAGATTACTGCTATATTAAAAGAGACTAAGTTCCTATACGACACACTATCAGATAATAGTTTTAGTTTTAATGTGTGTGTGTGTGTGTGTGTGTGTGTGTGTGTATGTATGTGTGTGCATTCTTCTGCATTCTTCAATATTTGGAGCTTTATGTGAATGCGTTGATTTTTACCTTGAAGACACGGGTTTAACTCAATAAATAAGTGGTTAATTCCGTGAAAAATGCAACATTTGTAAGCCAGTTTTCATCACTGAATTCTGGCACCTATTGTTTCTGATGCCATATATGACTTGATTTCTTGTCACTAATCATAAAATCTTTTCAACATTTTGTCTTGCCTTAGCCATTTTACTTCCAAACATTAAATGAAGTCATTATGGTCAGCATCTATATTTTAAAGAAATTCTTGGAATTGGCCTTGATTTAATCCTTTGTTCCTTGTGACATTCAGAGCTCTTATGAGAATTTGCATGTTTTCCATTTTTATAGTTTTTGTGCATAAATTTTCTTGATACTCTATGGAATGAGACTTTATCATTTGAGAATTTTGTGCAAGTTCCTTTCATTTACTTATTGTTCTCTGGGCACCTTGAGCAACTATTACTTGTCAAGTCACCACCGACACACTCAATTTCTGATTGTTTCAATTTAATTGTGCTTGGACAATAACACTCTGGAAGCTGCACACTACTGTAAAACTGAAGTCATGCATACTTACAGATATGAAAGTATAAAACTACTAGTATTTATTTTGTTAGTTTGAATGGTTATTTATTCTGGATGGAGTGTTTTTAATTATAGTGTGAATTACGGATAATAATTACGATAGTTATATTTATGGACACAACATATCCTAATTATTCCATGTGTTTCTTTATTGTCTACAAAGTTAACACTGAAGAACAATGCAATTAAATCATTGAAATACAAGTTTGTCAATTATGTTAGGTGACATACAAAGCCAATCTAGGACATATGTGGTCTGTGAGCCACTGGTTGGAAAACCAAGATGCACAGAATCTTATGATGACAGAAAGCAAATTCTTTGTCCAAAAAAGTGAAGGAAATTAACAAATATGTGCTTTATGACAGATGGGTATGTATTTCATGCATGTTCTATCAGATTCATTTTCAGAGAACCCTTGCTGTAATTTCTATTTTAAATAATTGATTTTTACAGAACACAAATAACATTAAATGTTCTGGTATGTATAAAATAATAGGTGCATTTGTTATCCATATTTACGATGAAATAATATCAGCTATTGAGAGTAAGAGCATATATTTACTAATTGAATTAAAGAAATTAGTAAGTTAATAGGTAATTAAATGCTTTGATTCTAGATATTGAGAGAATGTAGTACTTTTGATCAGTGTCTATAAATATAATTTCCATTGGTTAGATAAAACAATCTTAAAAATCAACAATTGAAAAGATTTCTGAAAAAACATAAAAATAAGCAAATATCATAAAAATCTTTCATTATATTTTGTCTACTTTGTTTTGGATATTAAGGTACTAGTTAATGAATAAATGTTTTGTAAAAAGCATCTGATGTTTTAAGATTTAAATATTACAGGAAAACATGATTTTAATGGGACTATTGTCTGGAATGTGCTCATTTGCTTTGCTTGTTTCAATTCATAGAAATAAAAACTGATAATGTTGAGTATAGATATTTTCCCTTTCTGTTTTTTACAAAGGTTTATTAAAAAATAAATAGGCATGTATATTGTCTGTATTCACATAGTTATATCCATTTGTTTCAACATTTTGTTTGTGTTAGTTTTGCCTACATTTAAGTACTTTCTTTTTTCCCCATTTTATATATATATATGCAATACATAAAGTTTACATTGATCTTGAGTATTTTGTACACATTCCTGTTGTGGCGAAGTTCCAAATCCTTCCCTTCTCCCTTTATGACCCCCCCCACTCCTCTTCATGTCTAGCTCACATTATTTCCCACATTAAGTTCTAGGAAATAATTGTGATCTGGGTCTCTCATATCAGAGAAACCATTCATATTTCACATTCTGTTTCTGATTCCCTTCACTAAGCATGATAGTCTCAAGTTGCCGCCACTTACCTATAAAAGCTTCCAGACTACCTGTTTTTATAGATGAATAGGATTCCAATGTGTATAAATACCACAGACCACAGTTCATGAATCCTTTGTTTTGTTGATGGGTGTTTTCGGGTCCTCCACATTTTTGCTATTGTTAGTTGTGCTGCTATGAACACAGGTCTACATGCATCTTTGTTATATGTTGTTTTCAACTCTTTTTGGAATATTTCCAGAAGAGGTATCACTGGATCGAAGGGGATATTTATGTCCAGTCTTTTGAGAGATGGCCATGCTGATTTCCATAGAGGTTGTACCAGTTTACACTCCCACCAGCAGTGGAGGAGGGCTCCTTTTTCCCCACAGCCTCGCCAGCACTGATTGTTGTTTGAGTTCTTGGTATAGGCCAATTTCTCTGTACTTAGATGTTATCTTAGTGTTGTTTTGATTTGCATTTCTCTTATGGCTAAGGATGTTGAGCATCTTTTCATGTATTTATTGGCCATTTGAACTTCTTCATCTGAGAACTGCCTATTCATTTTTTGCCCATTTTTCAGTATGGTCTTTGATTTTGAGGGGCTTACTTGTCTTCAGCTCATTGTATATTTTGTTATGAACCTCTTACCTGAGATAGTGGCAGTGAATATCTTTTTCCAGTCTGTCAGTTCCTTTTTTACACTGTTGATAATTTCCTTTGCCTTGCAGAAACTTTTTAATTTGACATAATCCCATTTGTTAATTCTGAGAGCTATTTCTTTTGATTTTGGTGTCTTATTAAGGAAGCCTTGTCTACATCTATGTCTTTGTGATATTTGCCTAATTTATCTTCCAGAAGTTCCAGTGTTTTAGTTTTAATATGTAGGTATTTGATCCACTTTGATTCTATTTTGGTGCATAATGACAGGTGTGTGTCTATATTCATTCAATGTCTAATTTTCCCAGTACCATTTGTTGAAGAAGCTGTTTTCCAGTGTATGCTTTTGACTCATTTACCAAATATCAGGTAACTTAGAGTATTTGAGTTTGTCTCTGCAACTTCAACTGTTTTCCACTGTTCTACCTGTCTGTTTTTGTGACAGTGCCATAGAGTTTTTACAACTATTGCTTTATAGTGTAACTTGATGTCTGGAATTGTAATGTCTCATGCCTTAGTCTTGTTACTAAAATTGCTTTGACAATTCTAGATCTACTTTGCTTCTGAATGAATTTAAGGATGATTTTTCAAGTTCAGTAAAAAAATTATTTTGATAAGAATTGCATAATTGCATTGACTCTGGCTATCTGTTTTGCCAGCATAGTTATTTTGACTACAATGATTCTGCCTCTCCAAGAACAGGGGATCTCTTTCTATTTTCTGATGTCACATACAAATTCTTCCTTTAGTGTAATATAGTTTTCTTTATATAGGTCCTTCAATTTTTTGATTCAGTGTACTCCTAGATATTTAATTTTTTTGCTAGGCTATTGATAATAGAATTCTTTTTCTAGCTATTACTCAGTGAGATCGTTGTTGGTGTAGAAAAAAGCTACTTTTTTTTTTTTAGTATTGATTTCATAGCCTGAATTTTGGCCGAGTTTGTTTATTACTTCCAACAATTTTATAGTGGAGTTTTTTGGTCTTCTCTGTAGATAATCATATAATGTGCAAATAAGGAAAATATGACTTTCTTCTATTAAATGCTAGCTTTCTTTATTTCACTTTCCTTCCTGATTTCTGTGACAACTGTTCAATGACTATGTTGAGTAAGAGTGGTAAGAGTGGACAGCATTGCCATTTTTCTGACTGGAAAAGAAACACTTTCCATTTACTTTGATACTTGCAGTAGGTTTGACAAATGTGGCTTGTTTGATTTTCAGATAAGGCCCTTCTATACTTATTTTTGTCAGTTTTTATCATGAAAGGGTGTTGGATTTCATCAAAGACTTTTTCTGTGTCAGTTGGGATGACCATGTGATTGTTGTCATTGCTTTTGTTGATGTAATGTATTACATTGATTTATTTATTTATGTTGAGCCAGCCTTGCATCCCAGGAATACAGCCCACTTGATCATGGTTTGTCATCTGTCTGGTGATTTGCTGGATTCTATTTTCCAGAATCTTATTAAGGAATTTTGCATCTATATATATTTTAAGCATATTTGTCTAAAATTTCCCTTCCTGGTTAAATCTTTCTCTGCTGTTGAAACTAAGGTGATGCTAACCTCCAGAAACGAGTTTGGTAGTATTCCTTCTCTCAGGTACATGGAACAATTTGAGGGGAATTGGAGTTAGTGATTCCTCAAAAGACTGAAAAAATTCTGCTGTGAATCTATCTGGTCCTGGGCTTTCACTTGTAGGTAGAGTTTTTATTACTGCTTCAATTCCTGTGCCTGTAATGGGGTTGTTCATTGTTTTCATGTCTTCTTTATTCAGTTTTGGCATTTTGAATGGGTCTAGGAAGTCATCCATTTCTTCCCAATTGTCTAACTTGTTAGAATATAGGTGTTCAGAATAATTGCTCATAATATTCTGAACTTCTGCAGAGTCTGTTGTAGTTTCAGCCTTTTCATTTGTAAGTTCACTAATTTGTGCTTTTTCTGTCCTTCCTCTGGTGACTAGCCAGAGATTTGTCGATCTCATTTATTCTTTCAAAGAACCAGCTCTTTGTCTCATTAATCTTTTTTATTATCTTTTCAATTTTGATTTCATTAATTTCAGATATGATCTTTATAATTTTCTTCTACTGTTTTTGGCTTAGATTGTTCATGTTTCTCTAGGACCCTAAGATGCATTATTAACACGATTATTTATGACTATTCTGTTCTTTTGATGTGTGCATTTATGGCTCTGAATTTCTCTCTGAGTACTGCTTCCATCATGTTTCATAGATTCTGATATGTTGTAATTCCTTCATTACTTAACACTATGAAGTTTTTGATTTCTTCCCTGATTTCTTCTATGATTTATTGTTTGGTCAGTAGTAAATTTTTTCATTTCCATGTATTTGGGTATTTTCTTCTGTTTCTTTTGCTGTTAAGTTCCAGTTTTATTTCAAAATGATCTTAAGGTATATAAGGAATTATTTCTATTCCTTTGTATTTATTGAAGCTTGACTTATGACCAAAAGTATGGTCTATTTTAGAATATATTCCATATGCTGCTGAGAGAAATGTGTATTCTATTGATGTTGGGTGGAAAAATCTGTAAACATCTGCTATGTCTAATTTTTTTATAGTGTAATCTGGCTGTTGTATATCTTTTTCGGTTTTCTCTCTGGTTGATCTATCTGTGATAGTAGAGTGTTAACGTCCCCTTCTATAATTTTACTGGAGCCTATATGTCCTTTCAGATCTAATAATTTTTGGTTTACGTAATTGGGTGCTCCAGACTTAGGAGCTATATATTGATGATTGTGATTCTTCCTGTCTGTTGTTCCCTTAACTAGCACACAGTGACCACCTTTGTCTCTCCTAATCTGTTTTGTTTTGCAATCTGATGAGGCTGAGACTAAGATAGCTACTCCTGTTTTTTTTTTTTCTGGGTCCTGTTACATGTCATATAGACTTCCATCCTTTTATTTTCAGGCTATGTTTTACTTGTGGGTGAAGAGTGCCTCATGTAAGCAACAAATTGTGGGTTTGTGTTGTTTGAGCCAATCAACTAGTCTGTTTTTTAGTAGGTGAGTTGAAGCCATTCACATTCAGAGTAATTAATTACCAAGGTGTATTTGGTATGTCCTGCTATCATTACAGTTTTTAAGTATTATTTACTAGACATACTTTCTTCTTAGCTCATTCTACTATTTCTGTTGTATCTTTTTCTCTGTCTTCTTTGGTGTCATTAGCCTCCATTTCACTTTCTAAGTTTTCTTTTAAGTATTCTCTGTAAGGCTCACTTAGTGGCTGCAAATTTATTTAAGCTTTCTATATCACGGAAAGTTTTATTTTTTTCCTCTAACTTAAAAGATAATTTTCCTGGATAAAGCAATTCAGATTGGCATTTATGTTCTCTTAGTGCTTGGATCATATTGCTCCATGATCTTCTTCTGGCTTTTAGAGTCTGGATTGAGAAATCTGCAGTTATCCTGTTGGGCTATCTTTATAAATCACCCTCTGATTTTTTACTTACAGCTTTTAAGATTTTCTCTTTGTGCTGTGGCTTTCATATCATAATTATAATGCTCGTGATGCAGGTCTCTTCTGATCAAAGTTGTTTGATGTTCTATATGCCTGCAGTAGTTCATGTTCATTTCTTTCGTTAGATTTGGAAAATTTTCTTCCATAATTTCATTGGGCATAACCTTTAAGCCTTTTATTTGTCCTCAATTTTTTTCTTCACTCCCACATTTCTGAGGTTGCTTCCCTTTGAGTCATCCATCAGCTGTTGTAGCCATTCTCTTTGTTCCTTTTTTGTTTTGTGTTTTTTACAGAAGGTATATTTCAGCTCAACCAGTTTATCCTCTAAGTCTAATGTATTATTCTAAAAAATGTTCGAACTGCTTACTTACTTTTCCTGTGCGTTTTTCACATTCTGAAGGTTAGCTTTCATTATTTTTATATCTCTGATTAATTATTTGCTAATTTATTGTATAGCCTTCATTTTCTGCTGGTTCCTATCTTCTTTATTTTCCTCTATTTTCATTTTAATGTTTGCTGATAGTATAGCTATTTCCTGGCATAGTGCTGTTACTTCTTGTTTTATTTTCTGCTTAAATTCTGTGAATTCCTGAGTCCAAAAATTATCTTTTTTTCCTTTTCATCTATGGGTTCTGCTAGTTCCAGATCACTGGTATTATTTTCCGGAGTGTCAGGTCTTTCTGTAGGTATTTTATTACCATGCTTGCTCATGGTTTTGTTAGTGAGTAGAACCTCTTGTATTGCTGATAGGCACTGTTATTTTTTTTTCCTGAGATTCTTAAGTTATACTCTTTCTGCTTAAGTGTTACCTAGCTGTCTCTGGCACACAGGAGAGACAGGAGTGCAAAGTCCCAGTCCCTTGAGCTCTCAGGTACAGGTGGGGCTTTGCTGGAGGCTATCTGGCCTTCTCTGGCCTACTGGAGGAACTCTATGTGCCTAAATTCTTTCAAAGTCTAGATATGTTATTTGTCATTACTTTTACTTATAATTCTAAGAAAGTTGCAGAACTGCTAATCATGACATATAACATTCACTGCTATAATTACAAATATAAAAATATGTTTATAAAAATACAACCATCATTGATATTCATTTGCTGTTGCCTATCAGTTAAATTCACCCCTGAAAGCATTTTTAAAAAGCACACTTTTTATATTCCTGGCATCATATTTATAATAATAACCATGACACACGTTTCTTTCACTATACTAGCCTAAGGAAAAAATTGAGTCTTTGGATAAAGTAATGTTCATGGGAAAAACTAAGAATAGACAGAAGAACTGAACTTTCTTCCAAGTCTCTCTGAAAAGAATATTGCTGATTTTACTGAGAGATTAAACAAACGTGCAACCTTTTTGGAAAACCTCAAGGCATTGAAATATTGTGGGGCACTGGTGAGGAAAAAATGAAGAATTTTAATATGGCAAAAGCAGAGCCTTGACCAAGCTTTAGACCTTCTAAGTCTGGAGCTCTGTTGACTGCCCATCTACAGTCTCATAGAGCCAAAATTTAGACATGTTCTCACTAACTTCTTTTAGTTCCTGTTTGGATGCTTTTGTCACCTGATATATTAACTTTATAAAATGGCTAGGTGTCTCTGTAGTGAAATACATAGGCAATACCAGAAGAAGAGTTTCTTTATTTTTTCTTATTTTTATTATATGTGCAATTACCTGAAAAATTATGATATAAAATAAAAAATCTTATCTATCTTCTGTTTTATTTTCTCAATAGCGATTTATTGGAAAGAGTGATATAAACATAATTTATGTGTTCTTATTACTTTTATCCCTCTGCATTTGATAAGTTAAAAGATATCATGTTCCCCTTTGTTACAGAGAATAAAATTATGATTTCAAATATGCTTTACAGCTTACTTACTATCTCATCTTAGAAACACCAATGAATAAAATAGTATTTTTAAATGTATTGTTGTTTTTAATATTCTTTGCATTTAAAAAACATATTTGATTATAATTTACCATCACTTAGTACAATCATCTGATTATATCATAACAGCTGAAATGTTATTTTTTTGATTCCCTGCTGCAAAGATTTTATCAAAACTATCAAGGAGAATGAGTTAAGATTCATTTCTTACTTAAAAATTTTGTGATTTTATATCCGTATTTATTCATGTGTACACTTAAGGATATATTAGATTCCTAAATTTGAGTATTTTACAATTGCAAACTGATGTGCTTTATTAAAGTTTTGACTTAGAAATGACTATAATAGTCACAGAAAGTAAAATCATTGAATAATATTTAATTGCGATGTAATTTTCCATCAATATCTGTAATATGAATCAAAAGAGTGAGAAAGTTTCCAGAGTGCAGTAGCTAAAAGAAACTGACATCTTGTTGATACTCCATTTAATATTTAAAAGAAGTATTCATAACTGAAATAATTTTACATAAATTTAAAAAATCTATTTATTCACAAAATCATTAATTGTACATTCATAAGTTACTAATATGTGAGCTTAAGCCCAAATATCTGCATCTGGATCATGTGTACATAAAGTAATAATTAATAAATAATATTGTTTGTTGTAAACTAAGTCTGCATGTCTTATTTAATTGCTGAAGCAGTTAATGTTTTCACTTCAGCAACAAACATGTAGTGAAAAGCACTAATAAAGTCTAACATATTTTGCATGTAAATTCTTCCACATTGTATATTTTAAAGTTTATTATGATCTATCAGCCCAAAATATATTAGGAGTTGTATCAAATAAATATGAAATTTATAACTGTGATAAAATAATTATCTAACAATATTATTTGAAATATGTCTTCTAGCTTATATACATACCCACATAATTATGCACACACTTAAATCTGATGAGTGTTTGAGAAATTATTTGATGATCTTTATCTTTGCTGCTCAACAAGTGCATACGCTTCAGTGGCTGAGTGAATCTCTAATTTCTGAAGATATAATCATATTTCATCAAAAGCAAAAAGTGTTAGGCTCTAAATTTCTTTCAACTCTAGGAGATGAAACTACGTCCTAGACTCCTCAATCAAAGCCCACCCTGAAATTAAACCTGAAGACCATGGAGATCCACTTAGCCAATGGGTAACAGTGGTGCTTCCATATACAATCAGTTTCACAGACAGGAATCACATGGTATCTAGGGACAGTTTCTAGCGCTAATGTGAAAGATATTAGCAGAGCCAGATACAAAAATAATTCTCAGGTGCATTGGCAGAAAAATCACCACCAAACAAATTTGTGTGATTTTTGGAAGCATCTTTTTTGTACAGAGCTTTCATGTCTGGCTTTCCAGTTTTTAAGAAATTAAGTATTTTTTTCTATTATTTTAATATGGAAAATCTTGCTTTAACCTTTTTATTATCATATCATAAAATCTTTACTTATATTTCTATATAGAATTAAGAAATAAGATTCTGCGAATAAGACAAAATAAAAAGAAACATAGGAAAAAGCCATTATGTCTGAGGCTGTTATGATGCTGGAAAGTTTAGGAAAAGAAAGGAATAATATAGCTTTTAAAGTATTATAAAATCTAAATTTTACTTACTGGCATTGAACAAATAATCTCATCTGTTTTGCAAATGCAAGTCTTCAATAGTTAGAATAATAATGAGAACCTTTTTATTGTGAATGGCCTCACTGGTGTTTCATAACTAAATTTTCCCTGAAACTCATTTCCAAACCAAAGATCAACTTGGTGAGCAGAAACAAAAAACAAATAAAAACCTATACAACATATGTCCAGTGATAAGTAGGAAGCAAGATACTTTCCTCAGCCCCAGGATATGGAGAGCATGGAATGGCCAGTCACCACAAGCAGCAGGACACGCACACGCTAAACATTCCAGTAAAAGGAGTAATAGGAAGGAAAGGAAAGCTGATTGTTCCTCTGAGCAAGAGGATTGACAATTTCAAAACAAGAAAAAAAAAATAAAGAAAGAAAATCCCAAATAGGGTTTTAAAATAGTATAAAACACAATTTTGGGAAGAAACTTGAATGAACTCAAAGATATTAAACAATCCAGATTGCTTCCTCTTAAACCCTAATTGGTAAGTAAAGACAATTGAAAGCCTTAACTATTTACTATAAAATAAAAAAAAAAGCATTGTACTTTCCAGAAATGTTCTAAATCCTTTTAAGAAAAGAGACTTAATCGAGCAAAGCAAACCCACCCTTGGTAAGCAAGAAAGTAGGTCAAGATTAAAAGGTAGAAGGAACTCCAGGGAGTGAAAGCTCTGATAATGTTGTTGTACATTTGTGCCTTAGAAGAGTTGGTTTAGAAAACAAGTCCCAAAAGACAAAAGGAAGCACATACCTGAAGACAGAGAAGTACATTCCTAAATCTCTAGGAGACAATGAAATGAATGACATCAAAAAGACATCATGGTTTGACCTCCTCTCTCTAACAACCTTGGGGAAAATCTAATGCCTGAATGGAGAAAAACAAAATAAAACAAAACAAACAAACAAACAAACAAACAAAAACCCCCTGCATCTTTCCCAGCTCTTGTGGAGGAGTATTTTTTCATCAATAGAGAAATTTATAAACCGAAAATCTTAAATTGCACAGAAGCCTTGAATAAAATATATTTGTCTGTTTAGTACTAGGACCTGTATTCCCAGTGGAATATGCAAATGCAAGATTAATGAAGCAAACAATCTAACGATATAATTTTTAAAAGAAAAACTGTAACAATAAAAGATAAAGTAAAAATGAAAAACAGATCTTCATGCATTTCCCATACACCTAGGCATAAATAATTAGGTAGATTTAACAGCTGTGCTTCATATGCTGTTGAGGTGTATGAGGTTTGGCTACATATTAGAGGACAGGGAAAATACAAGTAAGTGACTTTGACTACAATGCAGCTAATTCTGAACAAATATGAAAGGCATTACAGGCTCATATTCCTCCAACTGGTGAGTTAGAAATCAGTTGTTCAGGAATGCCACAAGTTCAAGGCCAGCCTCAGCTATACAGCAACTTGAGGTGGACCAACCTGTATTGTAGAGTGAGATCCTTCCTTAAAAATAAGTAACTTAAAATATAAATAAAATAAATCAATAACTAGTTTATTGATTAATCCAGATATAAAACTATGGCGACATATTTAAAGAGAAAGGAGAGATAGCCCAGGCATATAAAGCTTTAACATGGCAAGTCCTTTATGTGTTAAAATGGACTCAGCCTGTACTCTTTATCAGAGCCAGAAGATTGAGGACTGGTGCGAATTCTGGGCCAACCTGAGATACACAGTGAGCTCAGGACCAGCTTATGTGGCAGAGAGAGAGAGACCTTGCCTCAAAAAAAAGAAAAATAAAACAAAAACCAGGTTAGAAATAGTGCTCAGGATAACCTGAGCATTATATTTTTATCAGACAATGTACTGTTAATAATAAAATTTGAAGTTTTAAAAAATTATGAATATCAATGTAAAGTATCAAATAAAACATAAAGAAATGCAATCAAATGTACTTTTAAATATAACTGTGATCATGAATGATACACTCAAAAAACCAGTATTATTTTATAATGAAGTTTTTATTGTGAGTTCATTAAGCTAAAAAAAATAATGCATATGCTTGGCTTTTGAGATATTGAAATCACCAGAAAAAAATTTGCACTAATTTATTAAGAAATATTAAAATATTAAAAGTAAGGACTATTTTTATTTTAAAGCATATATAACAAATCTCAAAATTTGCAATTTACTACAATGGTCTAAACGTATAGCAACAAAAATGTTGAAAATGCTAGTTAAAATAATATAGATAAAATTATCATGAAAATATAACATATAGCAAAATTATACGTAATAATTACACCTGAGCATATAGTCATACATTGTAGGTATATAATGATCTCTATGTATAGATAGATACAAAAATGTAGATACATATAAGTGTATATGTATAAAAATATAAGGGACATACACCTAACATTTCTAATAAATGCCTTGTCATTAAAAATAATGCAGTTTTACTGAACAAATAAAAGAAGAAAAATAGATACAACTCATTTTAGAAATTTTGTACATATATTCAAGTTCGATAACGTACAATTTTTGAATTAGTAGAATAAAAATATGGTGTATTTATTGTGTTTTTTAATCTAGATATTTTCAATTGTTTGATTATTTGATCTAGAAAGTCAAAGAGGTTTTATCGAGGAACTCAGTAAAACTAGACCAAATCAAATAGAAAATCTAGAAAAAGAAACGCATGCAACATAGAAAGTTAATACTTTATACTGATCTAAAACTCAACGTGAATATAGAAAAATATTACATTCACGATGGGATTTTAATTAAATTTGAAAATTAAATTGAATAGTGGCATTAGAATTATTTTAGAAAGTATGCATTTTGCTAACAGATAGACAAGGCTCCACAATTGCAGAGAACATATGCTAACATTCCCTGGTGAATATATCAAATCATATATGGGACTAAATCCTGTGGATGTCATGTTTTTTTCATATTTACCTGTTATAAAGTTTAAACTAGGTACAACATGAGAATAACAGCAACAAATAATGATACCACAAAACAATTATAACAATATGCTGCAAGAAAACTTTCAAAGTGACAGGACAACTATTTATATTTTCAATTATATTTTGCTATTGGTAACTGTAACCAGAGAAAGAGAACAGGAGCTGGCTCTGGTGACCCAGGCCTGTGATCCCTGCTCTCTGGGAGGCTGAGACGGGAGGGTTGAAAGTTTGATCTCAGCCTGGGAAACTTGGTAATTGGGGCTGAGTATCAAATAATAAATAAATAATAAATGAATAGAAGACATAGCTCAGGGTAAAAAGCACTGAGTCCAATTCCCACTGCCAAAATAAAACAAAACAACAGTAACAAACCCCTAATTTGGGATAAGGTGAGACTCCTGTATTGTGTCTGTCATTGCTTTGGATATGAAAATAGTATCACACTACAGCAAGACAACCAAATTTGAAATTTTCTTTATATACCTAAAACAATTTTAATTTTATTATTTGGAAAAACATTCTCCTTTAAATTCATGTAGAACTACAAATGCTGAACACTAGCAGAAAATATGTAAAGAAATCAAGGGGTGAATGGCTAGTGACCATTTTGGATGGAATAACATGGGTCTGAGGCCATGGAACTTTGGAATAGACTACCGAATCCAGAAATAGATACCTTAAGATAAGATTGTAATATATGTTGAAAGCGATATTACAACTCAGTGGGAAAAATAAAAGTTTATTTAGAAATAAAGTAATGTAGGCTATCCATTTGAAAGACTGTAAAATTGGAACAGCATTTAAACCATTTACAAAATCAGTTCCAGATGCATTACAACTGAAAACAAAATCAGCGATGCATGCTTTGTAGGAGAGAATGCTAAAAACACAAAAGCCTTGAAAGAAAAAGACTATATTTGACCGTGTAAACTGAAAAGCTTTTATGTGGAAAGCTTTAGCATACTAAGTCAGTAAAAATAACAGATTTCTAAAGAAATGTGCAAAAAATGGGAGAGATGCTTTGTATACAATGCAGATAACTTCCAGTCCATAAATAGACATGTAAACACGTAGCCATATTAAATCAGGTAAAACACGAATATTGAATCTAGAAGAGAGAAAGGTCATGAAAATTAAAAGATGAAAGAAATTCAATTGAAAGTAATAATGAAATATTTATACTTTTTAATACAGGAAAATTATAATAAATGCTGTCGTTAATGTAGGAGACTGTATCCTATGCATACACATGGTGGAAAAGAAATTTATATATATTTTTTGAAAAGCATTCTTGCAGTGTCTTTTTAAAAAGCCAGTGCTTAACCTATCAGTCCAAGAATTTCACTCCAGGAACTCAATCCTTTAAAAATAAATATCCATGTAAAAACCATTTCATATGCAAAGATACTTGCTCATAATAGCAAAAATATGAAATAAAATGAATAATCAGAAATGCAAAACTGATTAAACCATTGGGTAATACAAATTTACAGTTAAAGGTAAGAATAAATTAAGACTTCAGAAGTTGCGCTAAGAATCAAAGTGGAGTATAGGTGTGAGATCTCAAGAAGGAAAATTAAGTGCAAAAAATGTGTGGAACATACTTTCATTTTGAGAAAAGAACCTCAAGAAATATACCCACTAACTTTATTGACATGACTTATCTGGAATAATTAGTAACAGGATAAAGCAGATGAATGAAAAAAAATGTTAAGTAAGCTGTGTCCTCACACACTCTTATGGAACTGTGTGTTAACACTAACATTTAAGTGCAGTAGAAATAAAAGATGTTTTAATTATTTTTTCAAAAATAAATTGATATAACCTTAAGAAAAATAAAACCAAATATACATGTGAAATAATTGGTTTTATTTTAATACTAATTAAAACAAAACAAGATTTAATGACTGTTCAGTATAATTTTACGTTTGAGACATGTATAAAATGTCTAAGCAGGTATTGATTTAATCAGAAACTCAGAAATTTTTATTTTGATAAGAAAACAAAAGTATGATCAATATTACAAAAGAAATAAAATTAGTTATAGCTGAAGGGTCATAATAGTGACAGAATTTTGAGAAATCATTTATGCTCCAAACACAAACTATTTAACAAATATGCATATTTGTTAAATACCAAATATGACTTGAATATCTGACAGTGCTGGGCACCACATTTCAGAAATACAGGGTGGAATATACTCTTGTCCCCAATCTCTCCTTCCTCTCTCTTCCTCACAGAGGTTACGGGATACACAACTGTCCTCTGTCAGGCCTCTTCACCATGCACTCTTTCTTGGAGCCAGCAAACATTGGACTGAACCCACTGGAAATTAAGACATCACCATTGTTAGTAGCCAATGAGTGGACTGAAACCACTTAAAACTATGAGTTAAAACAAATCTTTCCCTTTAAGTGTGGATATTACACCACAAGGTAGTGTATTAAACTCACACCCTACAAAAACAGAAACAGCAACCATAAGTAGATGACAAAATATCTTTCAGAGTACTGGAATCGTCGATAACAATGTCCTGGCCACGTGAAAGAAAAGACTTTGAAGCGATAAGAGTGGTGTGAGAGGTTACAGAGGATTAGCTTGACTCTGTCTCTTGCAGAATATCAAGTAGCAAAACATACTAGAATTTTATAGGTATGAACAGAGCCTTCCAGAATTACCTTGGGTTTGCACATTAACAGAAGTTTGATTCCGGTCTCTAAAATATGATAGTTAGTTTAAGTTATTATTGCTTGGCTTGAGTGTGGCTCTGGAGCAGGTGAAAGAAACATGTGTGGGGTTATCTTTCATTGGCATTTTGTAACAGACTGGTGCCAGAGAAACCTTTCAGTAATTAGTGCTTATTATACCCATTATCCAGAATCTATTTATAGTAAAGACAGAGGTCAATGTGTGGGGTAGGACTTAAAGTCTGAGTGTACTTCCTGGTAATGTCAGTTTGAGGTTGAAATTTCAGTTAAAATTTTGAAGTGAGTAACTAACATTACATGAGAAATTTCACCTATCAGTGAAACGGCATAAAATAAAATTAATTCACTGTTACTTTTACAAAACAGTATTAAAAAATTTAGAAAAATTTTAACTACACTGAGTTATATCCTAAACTGTGCTTTTGGTATTCAACATTTACAGTGAAACATATTTAATATTAAAATAATTAATGTCTTAATGAATTATGTATCACTTTAAAATATTATTTACATTATTAGAAATAATTTGGGAATATAAAATTGATATTAGAAGATATATATCATGACAGAAATAAGGAAATGGGTTGACGTGATCTTCTTCCCATCAGTTTTTAGCTGAAGTACTCTTTCACATACTTCCTGAAATAAAAATCAAAGTACAAAATGTATCTGAGTAACCAGAAGTGATTTTACAAAGCACATTCTTGAAGAATCTCAGGTTCTGTCATCATTGAAGGGCCCTCAAGATCCCACTCAAGTTCTATTAAGTTTAATTACTTACATATCTAAAAAACCTGATTATTGCCATTACCTTCCCAGAGAAGATGTTTATAACTGCATTTTACATTGTAAATAGCAAGCTCAATAACTTGAGAAACATAATTGGTTGGATCTATTTAGGATAAAGCATTACTTCTGCTCAATTCACTTGTACCTTTGGTTTCAAACTCCACAGGGAAGATCTGCTTCTCAGAAAAAATAATACATTCAATTATTGCAATCCTCAGTGGAGATAAGAACCAATGAATATAATAAAATAATCAGTATGAGACTATATTTTTCCAAATAACTTTTATAATTTATTTCTTTTAGTTCCAGTTACTTAGTAAATTTTTTTCTACTTAGGTTTTTAGAGATAAAAGAATGATTGATGCTAAAAAAAAAACCAGATTTGTGTATGTGGTTTGAATAGTTTTTATTCACTTTTATTTCACATCATATAAATACTTTTTATTCAATTATAATTTAGTTGACTTTAAAATTTATAGATTTTAAGACATGTTCTTCTTCCATGTAAGCTAATATCAAGATTTGTTTTGTTTCTCACTTGGTCATTTTTTTCTGAAATAGTTACACATTTATTATTTTTCATTACATGCTTAACATATATATTAACTGTCTAATATATTATAAAAATGGCTGAGGCTAGCTCAGGTGTCACAATGCCTGCCTCACAAGCACAAGGCACTGGGTTCAATTTTACAGCACCACATAAATTAGACACAGTGGTGCACATCGGAGGCTGTGGCAGAAGGACTTTCATGAGCTCTGGGCTAGCCTTGGCTATATAGTGAATTTAGGATCAGCTTATACCACAGAAATAAGAACCTGTCTCAAAGAAAATATAATATTTCATAGATCCTAAGTTCAGTTTTGAGGCAGAAGTAGACTTATTTGTGTAGTTTTATTCTCAAGGACCGAATACAAAAGACACAGCTGGAAGTTCCAGTACAGTATTGCAGGAACATCACTGACGTGTTTTCAGCAAGGACTTTTGCCTGATTTGATTTTGTTACAGAAACATCATCTTTGAGTACTACGTGAGAAATAAATTAGAAGATCTGATTATGAGAAATCAATGAAAACAGGAGACATAAAAGAGTAGCAAAAGAGAAAAACGCCCGTGAGGGATAAACGAATTTCAGATTCAGTGATAAATTAG
The DNA here is from genome assembly GCA_004027205.1 of Ctenodactylus gundi. Lineage (NCBI taxonomy): Eukaryota > Metazoa > Chordata > Mammalia > Rodentia > Ctenodactylidae > Ctenodactylus > Ctenodactylus gundi. The sequence goes on from PVKB01000019.1 coordinate 804,702, forward strand.
GTTTTAAGTGGAAGAAGGAAGAAGAACCTGGGAAGACTCCCAGGTTGTCAATTGGTGCTATGATTCATGATACGAGGAATATCACGCTAAGTTGGCACACGTGAGGAAAGCGTAAGAAGCACTGAGTTTGAAATACCAATGGAACCACGTATTGATATGCATGTTTAAGGGACATATAGCTGTGTAAATTAAAGTATTCATCCCCGAGCACAGATGCTTATATATGATGGAGTTTTTTTTTTTGATGACTTAGTTTATACATTGATATTAGGCCAAAAAAGAAAGAAAAAGAATTTTATCTTCAAAATATGTATTATTCTAAAAAAATTTAATATTTTAAGACAATACATTTTCTACAAGAATAGAGATCATAACTGTATTTAACTGACTTGTAGTTCTCAGGATATGGTAATGCAGGCATGTTCAATTGGGTTGATCTCCTCTTGGCCTTGCTTTTGTGAGTTGAGAGGAACTCTCTTGGGCCACATATAGGCTACCTATGTAATATCTTTGATGTATGTAAGTACTAAAACATTCCTTTTAAATTTTTTTTATTATAATAATAAAAGAAACCAAGGGCAAAATAGCCCCACAAAGACACAAAAATGTATCTGTTATATAATACAATCGGAACATTACTTGGAAACATATTGAAACTATTTTGGTTTGAAAAATGTTAGAAATTAAATCAATTCATTATAAGATGTTTCATATTATTTACCTGAATTACCAAACAACAGATCCAGTTTTCTACTTAAATCTTCAAAGTGGACTGAACATTTACAAATTTAAATTTACCCACAATTTATTTTCTTCCCTATTTTCTAGTAATCCTTTATATATTTCCAGACTGTGTATTTTCTAGGCTGTGTTTAACTAAAATTTAGAGTACTTCTCACTCATCCCAAATTTTCTTGCTGATTCTCTGTGTATTTAATCAGCCAAGTAGTTTATAGAGAATTTTGAAGAAAAACTGCCCATCTCTGTCTCTCTCTGTTCACCATAGCTTTGGCTCTTCGTCCTCAGCAATTAATTTCATTAAATCAACAGTTTCTCATTGAAACTTTAATTACTCACCTCTCTTGCACTCTGCTAATATTTTTCTCAAAATCATTCTTTGTATTAGAATGCATCAGAGATACATTCTTTCACTTAATTTCCACCTTAATCATTTTTACTTCCATTTCTCCTGCTCGCTCTCCCAGATCTCCAGTCCCCCAACTCCCCTTCCCATCTCCACAACGTCCGCTTCCCTGTTTTCTACCATTTATCTTTTAGTTTGCTCTTTTACTTACTTACGTTTTGTGCTTCTCTTATGTAATATTTAACTTACTGTGTCTAATTTATTTCTATTGGAATACTGATCTCGAAGTGCATGCATTTTCCTACAAATATCTCAGATTAAATTTTCCTCATGGCAGAGTAGTAATCCATTATGTGAATGCATCACATTTTCTTAATGTACTAACTTGCCCATGGACCTACAGGAGGCTTTCAGGATTCTGAGGGGTGCACCTATAAGCACGGGTATGCACATATCACTGCAGTATTAATTATTTTAGAAAAATACCCAGAGGAGATACAACTAATGGAATCTCTACTTTCAACATTTTAAGATGTCTCATCACTGATTTCCACAGTGGTTGTACTAGTGCAAAGCGCCAACAGCAATGCAGAAGGGTTTCTTTTTCCCGACAACCTTACCAGGACTTGTTCATTCTTGAGTTCTTGTTAGTAGCCATTGTTTCTAAGTATGATGGAATATCAGTGTTGTTTTGATTGGAATTTTTATAAAAGCTGAAAATGTTAAATCTTTTCTTCTGCATTTATTGCCAGTTTGCATTTCTTCTGAGAACTATCTGTTCATTTCAACTGCCTAATTTTTCATTGAATCTTTTATCTTTAGGAGTCTATGTTTTTCCAGTTCTTTGTATATCCTTGATATTAGTTCTGTTCTGAAGAATTACTGGCACATTTTCCCTTACTCTGTCAGTTCTCTCTTCAGTCTGTTGTTTGTTTACTTTGCTGTCCTGAGCATTTGAATTTGATATAATCTGATTTGTTGATTCATAGTATTATCTCTTATGCAACTGATGTTCTGTCAAGAAAATATTACTGTGTATATGTTTTCAATGGAGTCCCTAATTTATTTTCCAATAGATTCAGTGTTTCTGATTTAACATACAAATAATTTGATCCATTTTTATTTGATTTTATCAAAAAATGAAAAATAAGGAGATACATTAATTCTTCTTCATGTGGATAGGCAGTTTTCCAGCTTCCTTGTTTATGAGGCAATTCTTTCTCCGGTGTATATTCCTGTTGCCTTGATGGCTGAAGGAGTGAGGTGCATCCGCACTTCTGAGTCTGTTCCCTTGACCCATTTGTCAGCTTTTGTGGGAGTACAATGTGGTTTTGATCATTGTCGTTTGCAATAACCCATGATCTCCAGGATTATGATAACTTGTCTATTCTTGATTTCTCCTTTAAAGATTCTAGTAGATCCATATTTTCCTATCGTGTTTGATATCATAAGGTAACCTTTGGTGTTCCCCTTGTTTTAATTATACCATAAGATGTTGAAATTATAATGAAATTAAATTATAACAGATTATCTTATAATCTTTCTTTCTTATGAAAATGTGCAAACTCATTTTAGCTTTTCCAATTTTACACTTATTCCCTCTGCCCTCAAGGCAGCCATTTTCCCTGAACTATGTCTCTTCTATCTCAATTTTAATGAAATCTTTTTTTTAAAGTAAAATTACTTGGCTCACAGGTAAATCTTCTGTATCAGTCATGCTCACTGTACCACGTTACTCATTTCTTCTTATGATGAACTTTATAGAATTGAATGACTTTACCAAATGTGTCACACTCACAATGAAGTTTCTTAACTTTTTAACTTAATAAGACTGCGCACTCCTAGAGACAGGGATATGCCTTATATAAAAATTGTAATAGTATCAAACATAAAATTTATTGTTCTAGTACTATATTTGTTCTAAAATGCATATGTCATTGCTTATATCTTACCCCTTACCAAGCTCAGTAATGAACATGGTATTACAATTTTTCAATTGTACATATTCAGAAAGAGACAAGAATAGAAATGTTAATGTTTAAAAAAGAAGACAAATAACAATAATGGGAAGAAGCAATATTTAAATATCAGGTGTCCAACTTTTATACTTGTTTTTTTAACTATGACTTTATATCCCATTCACTTCATCTCCCATAAACAAAACACAAAATTTGATACAAATGACACTCTCAAAATATTATTTATAATATCAGTTTTGAAATATTGTAATAATCAACATTCAGTGATTTTAAGTGTCTTTTATTCATTTAAACTGCCCCTCAGAGTGGAATGCCTCACATTGTCTGGGATTTACAGCTCAAATTGTTTCTTCACATCCTTCTTCTTTCCTTGAGCTGCATGAATAATTTTCCAATACCCCAAACACTTTTTCTGTTCCAGGTTTAATGAAACCAACAAAGCTAAAACATCCTGAGCATACAGCAGTGACAGCATCAGTAAGCAATTAATCTCCAACAGTTCACCTACCATGTATGAACTTCAGAGCTCATATCAGCACCTCATATGACTCTATGGCCTAATTCCCTCCCAGAGGATAAAGTCTGTAAACTAAAAGAAGAACAAAAAACAAATAGGAAGAAATAAATGATGCAGATATGTAGAAAGTGTTTTTAATCTATGGAAAATACATAAGCATATCTTTTATGGAAAAACTAATTCTAGTCTTGGAACACTTTTTATTGGTTAGTTTTATTTCCAGCTCACTTTCATTCTCTGCCAAAAAAGGCTTGATAGAATGTTCACCTTGCAGAAGGATGTTATGGAAGTTAAGTGTATTAGTTTGGATTTTTTCAAAAGACAGAATTTACAGATTTTATCACAAAAAGATCTATAAAAAAAGGTTTACAAATCAAAGGATAGAGGTGATCCAAGATGGCTGCTCAGCCGTGAAGTAGATCTCACATCGGGGACTACAGAATAGCTGGTGAGGCCAGAATCTGCCGTAGCTCTCAGGTGAATACCGAAGCCTGAATATCGTCAATTGAAGAGCAACAACAAATAGACAGGCACACGTCCAGACTGGAGAGAATCTGTGCTGAGGATCTTCGATGTGTAGTAAGTCAGCGTCCATAGGCAATCGCAAAGGTGAGAGCTTTCCCAGAGGAAGAAGCCGTGACAATCTTCCCTCTTCCTTCCTCTTATGCCGTTCGAGTTCTAGTTGGCCCTCCCACATCTGGGTGGGCGCTCTTCTCTCCTTGGTCAGCCCACAAATGACTCACACTCTAATCCAGACCAGTTCTTGATCCCCGATCTAGAGTGGTTGACAAATCCTAACAGAGCTGTGGGTCCTAATTCCCTCAAGTTGACATAATCCCGTCAATGGACAGAGTAAGGTTTATAAAACATAGACTTTCTTATTTTGTAATTATCTTGCCACTCCCATTCAACATTTGACTTTTCTCAAGGAATGATGCCTCTTGTCAATTATAATATAAAAAACTCCATAGAAAACTGTGTGATGTAGTTATGCAGAATGATTATATACAGCTATAAAAAAGTAACAGCATGAAGCTGTGTTACAAATGAGCTAAATCTATAGCACGTAAATACTGTGAGTTTCTACTTTTACCCCTTCAGAGTCTACTCCCTAGAGAAATTTGACAGACTGATTCTTCAAAAATGTAATAGCGATATTGTCCCATTCCTCATATTTTTTCTTCTTGTGAAAGTAAAAGCAAAGAGTGTCACACGAGTTTACCTACAGAAATGCATACTCTGACTCTTAACTCCTTGACCGTGCGTCCCACTGGGGTCCCATCATCCTGGCTACCCTTCCCAGGAAAGATTCTACTTTAAGATTTCTGCCACTGGCTGTTTTTACTCACATGTTCTGTTGCCAGCTCCATGCATGACTCTCCTCAAGATTTTTCATGAGCAATACTTTGGTAGTGAGATTTTATTTGAACGTAGAAGATGACAAACTTTAAATAAAAAGGTATAAAACCTATGAATAGACCAATACCAGCGATTAAATTCAGGCAATAATAAAGTGTATAACTAAAAAGTTGAGCTAACACCAATACTTGTCAAACTTTTCCTAGTAATTGAAAGAGAAGAACCCTACCAAATTCCTTCCTTGAAGCTGGCTTTACCCTGACACAAATCCTGACAAAGACTTAAAAAAATAAAAATCATGTACATTGATTTCTTTGCAAAAAATTCAAAAATCTTCAATAAGGTTTTTGTAATCAGGATGCAATAAATTCTTAAGAAGACTATATATCATCATGATCAAATTGGGTATGCTCCAGGGACACAGGGGTGATTTCTGTTGCACAAGAAATAAACCAAGAATCAACAATTTTTATTTTATTATTTTTGAAAGTTTCAGCATAGTGAGAGAAACGATCAACATAGTGAGGAGTCAACCTACAGAAAGGGAAGACCATTCACCACCTACACCTTGGACAGAGGGCTCATATCTAGAATATTTAAAGAGCTTTAAAAATTGACCTTCCCAAGTAAAGAAACAATTTAAAAATGGACAATGGGAATCAATGGAAATAGAGAGACAGCTCTCACCTGATGAAACAGAAATGTCCAACAGATACATGGAAAAATATTCTACATCTTTACTTATTTCAGAAATTCATCAAAGCAACACTGAGCTTGCATCTTATTTCAGTAAGAATGGCTATTATCAGGGACTCAGTAAGCAGCAGATGTTTATTAGGATATTGTAAAAACAAGAGCCATCAGGCAAGACCTAGGAATAAGAGGAATACTCATCAGAAGGGAAGAAGGAAAGATATCCCTATTTGCTGACGACATGATACTCTACATAGAAGACCTCAAAATTTTCACTCAAAGACTGTTAGAACTAATAAATAAATTGAGAGCAGGTTATCAAATCAAAACTCACAAATCAGTAGCATTCCTATACACCAGTAATGAATCCAAAGAGAAAGAAATCAAGAAAACAAGCCACTTTACAATAGCTACAACAACAACTATACTTATGGATAAACCTCACCAAAGTGGTGAAAGCTTCATATAATGTAAACTACCAGGCCCTAATAAAAGAGATTGAAGAGGACTTTAGAAAATGGAAAGACGTCCCATGTTCCTGGATAGGAAGAACTAATATTTTCAAAATTTCCATACTCCCAAAACTGCTATAAAGAATCAGTGCAATACCAATGAAAATACCAACTACATTCTTAACAGAAACAACAAAAAATTAAAATTTATATGAAACCAGAAAAAAACCTAAATCTCTTAAGCAATTCTGAGCAACAAAGGCAAAGCTGGAAGAATTGCAATGCCAGACTTCAGAAAATACTACAAAGCAACCGTGATTAAATCTGCACGGCGTTGGTATAAGAAGAGACAAGAGGACCAATGGAACAGAATTCAGGATACTGAAACAAACCCGAACACCCTTAGCCACCTGATCTTTGACAAAGAGGCCAAAAGAGTGCAATGGAGAAAAGACAGCATCTTCAACAAATGGTGCCAGAGAAACTGGATCCTCACACGCACAAGAGTGAAACTAGACCCATACCTGTCACCACACTCTAAAATCAGACGAAAATGGATCAAAGAAGTAGCCGTCAAAACAAAAACACTGAGATTAGTGGAAGAAAATATAGGTAAAGCCCTAGAAAACATAGTGACGGGAAAGGATATTTTGAACAGATCACCAACTACACAAGGAATCTCAGCAAGTATCAGCAAATGGACTGCATTACATTAAAAAAAAAAAAACTTTTGCACTGCAAAAGAAACAAACATCAAGGTGAAGAGAAACACAGACTGGAAAAAGATTCACCATTAACGCTTCAGACAAAGGATTAGTTCTAAAATATACAGTGAGCAGAAAAACATAAAATCCCGTAAGATAAATGGTCCCATCAAGAAGTGGGCAGCTGAGATGAAAAGGAACTTCATAGAAGTAAAAATAGCTAACAAACATATGGACAAGTGTTCATTATCACTGGATATCACAGAAATGGAAATAAAAACAACGCTGAGGTTTCAGCTCATTTCAATGAGAATGGCCTATGTCAAGAACTCAAAAACCAACAATTGTTGGCGAGGGTGCAGGAAAAAAAAAAAAAAGCCTCTACTCCATTGCTGGTGGGAACGCAATCTGGTGCAGTCATTATGGAAAGCAGTCTAGAGGTTCCTTAGAGAGATGAGAATGGAATTCTGTTTGATCCAGGTACTGCTTTATAAGGCACGTTTCCAAAAGAAATAAAGTCAACATACCAAAAAGACACATACATATCCATATTTATGGCCACATGACTCATAATAGCCAAATCCTATAAACCACTTTGCTGCTCATTCATACAGGAATGGTTAAAGAACATGTAGTTCCTATAAACAGTGGAATATTATGCAACCATCAAGAAAGATAGATATGAAGTGTTTGAATGAAAATGGGACTACCTAGAGTCAATAATGCTCAGTGAAATGGACCAAGCACAGAAGACTGACTACAATTGGTGGTCCTCTTATGAAATGAATAAAAAATAATGACATAAAAAAGCTCCGACACAAATGACAGGATAAAAAGAGAGGCGATGGTTAGAGGGGAAAAGAGTGAACCTCTGAAAAAGGTTCACTGAAAATCTTCACGGATACCCGAAGCCCCATGGCTCTAATGAGTTACAGAATTTTAAATTCGTGTATTTACAAAAACGTTAAATTCTGACATGTGTTTTTTTACAAAATAAAATGATTGAAAACATAAGAAAGAAAAATAATTTGCTGTGCAAAAAAATGGGGGAGGACTCTGCCTCACTGCTGGTGGAAATGTCACCAATATAACCATTATGAAAATCTGAGTGGAGATTCCCCAAAATATGAAAAATAGGCTCCTTTTGATCAGTTACATGTCTTCTGGGTATACCTGCAGTTCAAAAAGCTTCATGACAGAGATACATGTGTGCCCCTGTTTATACGGTACAACTCATAATATAATAGGTAAATCATAGAAGACACTGGCTTGTCCTTCAACAGATAAATGAATAAAAATGTGATATATATACAACTGAGTAGCACTCTGCTATAGAGATACATTTGGGTCATTCATAAGAATATGTATACACCTTGAGATCATTGTGCTTCATGAAGTTAATGAGACTCAGAGCACTAAATATTACATGGTTTTGCTAATATGAGAAATCCAAAGTTAAACTAAGTAAAAGAGCTAAAATAGAGATGGTAGGAAGTGGGGGGAAGAGGATAACTTTGTGAAAAAGGAGCAGTGGGAGGGGGTGGATGGTGGGAGGAGGAAGGGGAGAAAAAGGATGACGATGATTACGTAACATGTATGCACACCAGTTTCTCATGTGTGCTGTAACAATTGTACGTTGCAAATACACACTAATTAAAATCATAACTTTGGGAGGCATTATGGTTGAGATCTGGAGTGTCCCCCAAAGGCTTCATGTATGTGTGGATACTGTGCATGTTGGAGGTGGGCCCTGGCTGCAAGGAGTAGATGAGTGGTGCTTGACCGGGCATGTGCTAGTTTCAACCTGACCCGCCTCTGAGACTTTTCTCTGTTCTGCCTTGCTGGTAGGATCACTTTCTCAGGAGCAGGGACTTCAGCTCTGGCTCTGGCCCCGAACCAACCCAGTTTCAGCGTTGCCTTGTGATTCCACCATTTTCCATCCTCCTACTCAAGAACGGACTGAGCTAAAATAAATCTTTCCTCGCTAAGTTGTGCTATATCAGGTAGTCTGTCCTAGCAAATAGGACAGGGGGTGAGAAAATAAGAGATTTAGAAAGAAATATTGCTTGACATTTGCCCTCAGTTTTAAAGAAAACATAGTTTATTAGCTTTCATTGAAATACTTCACAGAGCAATAATTTTTTCTCTCATACACAAGTATGCAGAAAATGACACTTCCCTTTCCTTGTTTCTTTTGATTGTTTCAATCTATTCAATAATATACAACAGAATCTTTATTTAAACATTTTAAAGAACATTGAAACCACAGACTTTTCCATATACCTGATGTAATTTTCTACTATCAAGTGAGTAGCTCAGTCTTCGATATGATAACCTTTTGCAATATAATTAGCATTTTAGTTCAATAAGGTCATTGTTACGATGGAAAATTATTTTCCAATAGTTATATTAATGGTTTTCTAAGCTGGATATGATGAAGCTTCTCTGATCTTATGACGAACACAAAATGGAAGAATAAAAACATGTAATGTGAAACAAGTTACATTTATGAATGTGAATTTTCTTTTACTATATACAACTAAAAATCATGGTGACTTGGAGTTGATTTTTTACTGGTAAAGGTTGCATGATTCATTTTGAAATGCAAACATAAATTAACTGCTTCTTTTAGTGATGATTTACTTTTGTGAGTCTATTCTTTCTACTCATTTTACTACATCAGGATATAAATTCAAACACACATAGTGTCTAATTAATTCACATGCTGAACTAAACTGTGCTCTAGGCTGTTATTTACTGGTTTTTGAAAAGTCACTTCTGCATTGGCCACCCCTACTATCTTATGTGCACAACACACAGACACACACACACACACATACACACACACACACACTCACACACACACATCATATACTCAAACAGATCAGAAGGACTCAATGGATACACATATGCACTCATACATGTAAACACGCAGAGATACCCTGCATTACATACTCAACCATACAAGTGCACGCAGTTACCAGCTCTTTCATTGGCTTGGAGTATCTCACAAGGGCTTTCATTCACATGGCTCCAGTTATTAATTATTGGTTATTCCACTTAAAGCAGAAGGAAAGAGGTAGTAATGTAATTTCTTACTGTCTCACTTAGAAGTGAGGACCTAGTGCCACAGTAAAGATCAAAACAAGCATGTGCTGTGTGAAGATGAAGAGAAGATTTGTTAAAAGGAATGAGGAAGATCAGACAAGAAATAAGAAATCTTGATGAGAAAAGTAAAAATGACTAAGACTGACAAGGTAGACAGAGATACGACCTAACAAAGAACAAGGGATTCTGCAAGTCCGGTGTTCATTTCTTCTCTCCTTTCCTTTTCACATAGAATCGTTTTCCCTCGTAACAAGAGAGACTATTCGCAGAAAGAATGAAGTGCATCATCCACTTTCCTCTGTCACCTTTAGAGATTGACTCGTCCCCTTTTCTGTTAAATTCTTAAACATAATGAAAAAGTAAGCTGACAGGCTGAAGAAATGTTAAAAAGAGAGTTCAACTATTTGACACATTTTTATGGTTCACTAAAACTCCTCTCTCAATGTCGTCACCTCCAATTGACCTCCAAGAGCAATAGGTTGTTTAGAACTATTTCGAATTAAATTCTTCAGTACTAACAACATATTTCAAAAATTACAACTTTGTTTGGAGTTACTTTATCTTTATAAAAAGACACCCATTCCCTAATGTTATATAAGAATTTTGTCTTTTTGTGTGTGTGTGTGTGCTGACATGGTCTCTGGTAAATAGTCTATTAATCATAACAAGGAGTCTGTTCTCTATTGTTTTTATTGGATACATGTGGCCAGTGAACAGAAGGATAAAGGTATTTTGTTGCACTTATTATTTGTTTTCCAATTTACAACCATCTGGCAAAAACCTAAAGCTTGTGGCAAGAGTCCCATTAAAAAGAGGGCTACAAAAACAGAAGCAAAGATTATTTTCATAGCTGAGAATTGATACTATACTCATGCACTTATGGAACTTTGGATTTATGAAATGTTATTTGCAAGGCTTAATGTGATAACATATTTCAGATATCCATAGTTTAGATTCAGACATGACTTACAAAAGGAAGCAAAATTTAGGAACTATTCCATAGGAAAATAATGGATTGTTAAATGGAGACTCCTTGATGCTCAGTGGCGAGGAGTACAGATCTCAAATCAAATAATTTGATTTTTTCTTCTGTACTATATCTGTGTGCCCATTGGAATTTCATGATTTTTTTTTGCAATGAATGTGTACTATTATTACTTGAGAAGAAAAAAAAATGTTTTGGTCATATGGAAGTTACAGAATTCTAACCTCATACACTGAGGTCAGGGGCTTTGTCAAAATTGTGAGTTGCATGATCATTCTACTGTGTGTAAACCCAAAGTTGAACATCGAAAGGGATTCCAAAGAGTAACTAGTCGAGTTACATTTTCACTTTAAATGAAAAGGTAGCAATTAAATGTCATACACTGAAGTACGAAAAAAACAAATAATCTACAAAATTATAATTTGTAGCTTCTTTGACAGTTAAGGCTATAAAGTAGCCAGATAAACTGAATACCAGAGAGTACCAATCATCCAGAAGAAAAGGCAGAGACACACACAATTATTCACTTTTACCAGAGACTAGGAAAAATAAGTAGAAACCATAGAAGCAGACAGAAAAATTTCTTGGAAATCTAAAATGTTACAAGTTTGCATAAGCCTGGGGCAATTTAAGTTCTCTGGGAGATTTCAAGGAGAAACAAAAACAAAAACAGAAAAACAAAACAAACAAAAAAGATGATCTGTAGGAAAGTTGTGTCCCAGTTTTCTGTCAGTGCTCATTAGATGTATAACATTCAGGAGATCCTCCCTCAAAGACACTGGCATTAAGGACATGCCAATGGCTGATGTGAGTCACGCAGACCTGAAGAGTTGTGTGCACACAATGAGTCTCACTTGAATCCAAGGGGATGAATAGTATAGGACTTACTACAATGTAA